>JAODAL010004534.1:5000-155411 GCA_025379985.1 Phyllomedusa bahiana | reverse complement strand
GACGGTTTTTTTTTGTAGCACACCAGCAAAACAACGTTAAATTTAACCCCGGGATGAAAATTGGAAATAAAATTTGACCCGCACAAATAGTAGTTTTGTAGCGTGTTAAAATTTCTGTTTTTTACGCCAAACAAGAGATACATTTGAAATTTAAACCTTTGTTTGAATTAGGCTACGGGAAAAATTTTTTAAATTTTGGGGTTAAAAAAAAGGGGTTTATTTTTGCAGACCCAGCAAAACAACCTTAATTAACCCCGGGATGTAAATTGGCAATAAAATTTGAGCCGCACAAAATCGTAGCTTTGTAGCGTGTTACAATTGCGTGTTTTCTACGCCACACAACAAGATACAGTTGTAATTAACCTTTGCTTGTGAAATTAGGCTACAGGAAAATTTATATATTTTGGCGTTGAAAAAGACGGTTTCTTGGGGTCAGCACACCAGCAAAACAACGCTTAATTAACCCCTGGATGTAAATTGCGCCAAAGAATTGAGTCGCACAAATAGTAGCTTTGTAGCGTGTTACAATTGCGTGTTTTTCTACGCCACACAACAAGAGATACAGTTGTAATTAACCTTTGCTTGTGAATTAGGCTACAGGAAAAAATGTATATATTTTGGCGTTGAAAAAGACGGTTTCTTGGGGTCAGCACACAAGCAAAACAACGCTTAATTAACCCCTGGATGTAAATTGCGCCAATAGAATTGAGCAGCCAAAAATGAAGTGGTATTTGTATTGTAAAAACGCTGTTTCTTTAAATGAATACAACAGGAACTGGCTTAGATCCCACTTGGATATTGAAATGTATATGCAGCAGCAGTGGAAGCACACTGGATTTCAGATCCAATACCCAAAAAATTAGAAATAGAACATTAAGAGAACAGTCTCTGAGACAAGCTGAGACACCCCACAGAAATAGCTCTATAAAAATCAATTCATCAGTAAGAGCTATCAGCCGCGGCAGCACCTTCCCTGATGAGCACAGTGAGAGGAGTGTGAGCTCCCGGCGTCGCGCCCGGACTTATATAGTGCGGTGATGTCACAGAATCCCGCCGGTCTCTGATTGGCTTCACCTCTGCACATGTCATGCAGGCTATGCCCTTCTTCCTCCCAGAGTGCTTTGCTCCATGTAGCGCCATGTGCTCGCAGCCATTTTATCGCAGCACACTTCGTTCACCCGAAGTACCCCAAAGTTCGACTTCGTTCCGAACCGAAGTTTTCCTGAAATTCTAAACGAATTCCACTTCGTTAGAATCAATTCGCCATCTCTAATGATAGTGTAATACCTTATAAATAACATTTCCCAAATAATACATCTATACATGGAGCAAATATACCATACATATTATTTTTACTTAAAGAAAAAAATCCCACAATACGAGGACATAATAATATTACTGCTTAATATTGTTTTTACTTAAATAATACTACCAGACCATGACCAAATGCAACCACCACATAGTGCTTATCAGTTGTACGCAGATGCTCTGCAGACATAAAAGTGATTACACTGCAGTTCCATCCAGGGACTCACAGCTGATCTCTTCTCTCATGAGTTAACTTTTTTTTTTCTTTTCCATCCAGTCCAGACCGCCATGATGGCTTCTCCTGGCCTCGACTCGTCTCTGCAGAATTTACCACACAAAAATTTTAGAATCCTCACTTTTACAACACTTGGATACTGTACCTACTTACCAGGGGTGGGTGGGGTCTATATACCTCCCTACCTAATGGGGACCTATATGTAGGAAAGCATGGGATGCATCACACCCCACAGCAACCCGTTTTCCTATGATAGGAAATAGGAAGGAAGCTAAATAGACCCCCCCAGTATGTAGGTATATAGGTCCCCTCATTAGGTAGGCATAAAAGACCCCTCAGTAGATAGGTGGGTATATACCCCCCAGTTGGTAGGTATATAGGTCCCATTAATAGGAAGCTAGATATATAGGTATCATTGGTAGGTATATAGGCCCCTTTAGTTTATATATATATATATTTATATATATATATATAGCCCCTGTAGATAATTTATATAGTCCCCAATGGTATTGAGTTAAGTATATAGGTTTCCTCACTAGGTAGGTATATAGCCTCCCAAAGAAGGCAGGTATATAGGGCACCGCAGTAAGTTACAGTGGGTACGGAAAATATTCAGACAACTTAAAATTTTTCACTGTTTGTTTCATTGCAGCCATTTGGTAAGATCAAAAAAGTTAATGTACACTTTGCACCCCATCTTGAAAGAAAAAAAACACACATGTAGATACTTTTGCAAACAAGAAAAACTGAAATATCACATGGTCATAAGTACACTCACCGGCCACTTTATTAGGTACACCTGTCCAACTGCTCGTTAACACTTAATTTCTATCAGCAATCACATGGCGGCACTCAGTGCAATTAGGCATGTAGACATGGTCAAGACAATCTCCTGCAGTTCAAACCGAGCATCAGTATGGGGAAGAAAGGTGATTTGAGTGCCTTTGAACGTGGCAATGGTTGTTGGTGCCAGAAGGGCTGGTCTGAGTATTTCAGAAACTGCTGATCTCCTGGGATTTTCACGCACAACCATCTCTAGGGTTTACAGAGAATGGTCCGAAAAAGAAAAAACATCCAGTGAGCGGCAGTCCTGTGGGCGGAAATGCCTTGTTGATGCCAGAGGTCAAAGGAGAATGGGCAGACTGGTTCGAGCTGATAGAAAGGCAACAGTGACTCAAATAGCCACCGTTACAACCAAGGTAGGCAGAAGAGCATCTCTGAACGCACAGTACGGCGAACTTGAGGCAGATGGGCTACAGCAGCAGAAGACCACACCGGGTGCCACTCTTTCAGCTAAGAACAGGAAAACTGAGGCTCCAATTTGCCCAAGCTCATCGAAATTGGACAGTAGAAGATTGGAAAAACGTTGCCTGGTCTGATGAGTCTCGATTTCTGCTGCGACATTCGGATGGTAGGGTCAGAATTTGGCATCAACAACATGAAAGCATGGATCCATCCTGCCTTGTATAAACGGTTCAGGGTGGTGGTGGTGGTGTGATGGTGTGGGGGATATTTTCTTGGCACTCTTTGGCCCTTGGTACAAATTGAGCATCGTGCAACCCTTGTGGAATCTATGCCACGTAGAATTGAGGCAGTTCTGAAGGAAAAGGGGGTCCAACCCGTTACTAGCATGGTGTACCTAATAAAGTGGCCGGTGAGTGTATACAGACCCTTTGCTGTGACACTTATATTTAACTCACATGCTGTCCATTTCCTTCTGATCCTCCTTGAGATGGTTCTACACCTTCATTGGAGTCCAGCTGTGTTTAAAAAAACTGTTTGGGAAACTTGATTAGGAAAGGCACACCCCTGTCTATTAAGCCCTCACAGCTCACAGTGCATGTCAGAGCACATGCTGTCTGGGAAAACTACCCAAGGAGTCAGAGACAGAATTGTGGCAAGGCAACAGATCGGGCCAAGGTTACAAAAGAATTTCTGCAGCACTCAAGGTTCCTAAGAGCACAGTGGCCTCCATAATCCTTAAAGAAGTTTGGGACAAACCGCAAATCTTCCCCCGACCTGGCCGTCCACCAAAACTAATCAATCGTGGGGAAAAGGGGCCTTGGGGGGAAAGAGATAAAAAAGAACCCCAAGATCACTGTGGTGGCTCCAGAGATGAAAGGAGGGAGAAGGGAAAAAGGGTTTTCCAAAAAGGGCCAACTATCACTCGGGCCTCCCCCAGGGGGGGGGGCCTTTGTGGAAAGTGTGCTGACAAAAGGGCCCCCTCCTCAGTGCAAGAAAATGAAACCCGCATACATTTGAAAAAAAAAAACCACATGAAGGATCACAAAACTATGAAAAAATAAGATTCTCTTGGCCCTGAATAGTTTAAAAGGATTGAATTTTTGGGTTTTAAATTGTAAGCAATATGTGTGGAAAAACCCCCCCCTGCCCCTCCCCCTCCCCCAAATTTACAATCCCAACAGGAAACATGGTGGGGGGCAGCATCATAAAAAGGGGTTTTTTTTTCAGCTCCCGGGGAAAAACAGTAAAACAGGTTGCAGTTGAAGGAAAGAAAAAAGGGGGCCAAATACAGAGATACCCTTTGGTTTGGAAAACCTTTTCCCCAAAACGCTCTGAAACCTCAAAAGGGCTGAGGGTTTTATTTAACCTCCAAAAAAGGGCCCAATAAACCCTTGACCCACAACCCTTAAAATAAAAAAAGCAGTGGTTTCAAAACCAACTCTGTGCCCATTCTGGACGGGCCCAGCCGGGACCCCGGGGACCTAAACCCCCCAATTGAGAGTCCTGGAGGGGACTTGGCTGCCCACCAACGTTCCCCACCCCAACCTGAGGGAACTGGAGAGGGTCTGAAAGGGAAGGGGAAGGGGAAAAGGGGAAAATTCCCCAAATCCAGGTGGGAAAAAATTTGTTGCATAAATTCCCAAAGGACTAATGGCTGTAAAACTCAAAAGGGGGTTTCCTATCAAAAATGACAAAGAGTCTGAATGGGTTAAGACCCTGTGATATTTCAGTTTTTTTTGTTTAATTAAATTTGAAAAATATTTTTCTTTTGGGGTTTTTTTTTCTTTCAAAAATGGGGGGAGGGGAGGGTGCAGAGTGTACATTAATGAGAAAAAAAATTTAACTTTTTTGGATTTTTACCAAAAGGCTGAAAAGAAACAAAAGTAAAAAATTTTAAAAGGTGTTTAAAATACTTTCCGTCCCCAAATTGTATTTAAGTCCGGGGCCCCGCCCCCCCATTTTTTGGGAGGGTATATAGTTTTCCCTCAGAAAGATAGGAAAACTTTGGGCCCCCCGTAGGTTGGTAGGTGAAATTTAAAACCCCCTTATAGGTCGAAAGGTTTTTCCCCGTGGGTTTTGATGGGAAAGGTATATGGGGACCTCCAGTACTTGGAGGTCAATGGGAAACCCAGTGGGTTTGGGGAAAATTTTTTATAGGTTTTTTTCCCAAGTGGTTTGGTTTGCCCATAGGTCCCCCAATTAAATTTTGGTAGGGTCTTGGGCCCCCCGGAAAGGTTTTGGTGGGGCTTCTAGGCCCCCCAAGTAGGTTGGAAGGGCTTCTAGACCCCCAGTATTTTTGGTTTTTTTTAATAGGGCTTTTCCCAGAATTTAGGTAGGTCTAAAAAAATATCCCCCCCGGGGTAGGTTTTATGGGGGTTTCCTGTTTAAAAAATCCAAAGAAAACCCAAAACCCGGGAAAATTCCCCCCTTTGTCCGCTCAACTGCCTCCTAATTTCCCAGCACAGGCCCTGGGAAAAAACCCTAAAAACCCCCTTGACTGGAAATATATGGGAAAAATTGCCCATTATTTCCTGATCATAGGTGCCCAACGCAGGATCCCCCTCGATCATGAAGGGATTTCTCTTTAAATTAAAACCCCCCATGTAGCCATTATACAGAAATATTTAAAGGGACATTACCATCCCAAAAATTTTTTGGGGGATGGATTTAAAAAAATTGGGTGGGTGTTCTTTTTTTATATAAAATTTTTAAATTTACATTATTCCCTAGTTTATCTCTTTTGGTACTCCTCTGTAAGCTTTAGAAACAGCAGTGGGGATTGTTTGATGGTTTTTCCCCACCAAGCCTGAGGGTTTTTATCAGCGGGGACATGAAAAGGTGAAAGGGAAACGTTCCCTAGTGGGGGAAAAAAAGATTGTTTTGGGCCCCTTGGGTTCTTTTCCCTTTTTTTGGCCCTAAAAAACCCTTTTTCTGATGGAGGTGTCCTTTAAAAGGGGAGTTCCCCCAACTTTTTACAGGGCCCTGGCTTCCCCTTCCGAAAAAGAGCCACCTGCCCAAAACCCCAGGTTGTGGGGGCCTTTATTCCCAACCCATTGCGCCCACCGGGAAACAATCTTGGAATTTTGGGGTTTTTAATTTCTAAAAAAAGAAAAAAGGGCCAATTTTTGAAATTCCTGGAGAACCCCTTAAACAAGACGTTTGGGGTTTTCCGGGAAAACCCCCATCAAAAAATAATGTTAGGGGCATTTTCCCCCTATTAAAACCCCCTGACATTACAATAGGGGGGATTTATTTTAAAGGCTAAATTCACAGGTGTACTTTGGGGAAACAATTTTCCCCCGGGCGAAATTTTGCTTTTAAAAACGGGCGGGACGCGCCCAAAATTACGGGAAAACCATATTTCCCCATAGAGAATATGGTTTAAATGCCTCCTCCCCCCCGCTCGTACAATACGATCGTTTTTTCCCGGGGCGGGGGGTTAAGTGAAAGGGTCACCCCGGGCGGAGAAATGCTTTGTCAAAGGGGGTTTTGGGGCCCCCCGGGGGGAGTACCCCCGATTAGCGCGATTTCCCCCGATCCCCACTTTTTTATTGCGTCCCTATTTGTCCCCAAACCCCTCCAGACTTTTTGGACAAAAACTTTATTTTTCAAATTCAGTAAGGAGCTTTTAGGGGTTTGAAGCCCCAAAATATGTGGGGGGTGCCAGCTGTTATTTACGGGGCGGGACCCCCAAACGCTATGCGGGGAAACGGGAAAAGGCTCTAACCCCAGCTGTTTTTAAACCCTTTGGAAAACCACGGTATTTTGCAGAATCTAAAAAAAGGGGGAAAACCATTTTTTTTTTCCCAAATCTTTCCACCCCACAACGAAATGTCGCCAGGGCAGCGGGAAAGCCAAATGAGGTTTTCCATTTTTGTTAGGGTTTAACTGCCCCCTATCCCCTTTATGGATGAATAGAAGAGCCATGTTTGCACCCCCTTCTGAAAGTATGTTAAAATACAAAATTTGGTGAAAAACAATTGGGCCCCTAGGGGGTTTTAAAATTACCAAAGGGGACTACAATTTTAAAATCTTCTAATGTATCTTTTAAATCTATCTTTTTTTCTATTTTATCAAATCTATTTTTCTTTCTTTTCTATCTACTGTACCCTATTTTTCCCAAACAAATTCTACAAAATCAATCTTTTTTTCCCATCTAACTATCCATCCATCCATTATCGATTTAAACTATAATAAAAAGTTAAAAAACACCCCTTTTTTGGCATTTTCCCAAAGGAAAAGTAAAAAAGTTACACTTTAATGGTATCCCCCGGTAAAATTACACCCCAATCTGTTAAAAAAAACACCTTTTTAATCCTCTTTTTGGAAACGGGTTTCAAAAACAAGGCCCCCCCGAAACCTTTGACTACGCAGGGGCCCCGTTTTCCAGGGGCCGTGCAGTCAGTCGGGAAAGCTGCAAAATTGGTTAAGCTGTTGGGTTACGGGGGAAAAGGCCCAGGAAGGATCGTTTTCCCCCCTTTACCTTCCCCCTTGGAAAGAAACAACGTCGGTAAGCGAGTACTAAAATAGGCGTGCTGGGGCCCCTCGGTTGGCAGCCTTGCTGGCCCAGGGGGTTTACCTAGGGCGTGTGACGGCGTAAGGGGTGTGACGTCACGCCGCTTACACCGACCCCTTTTCCCGAACCCACCTGCCTGCCCCCATGAGGAGGTGGGGTCCCTTTTTATTTTTTTTATTTTCATTAGCGCCGGGGGGCATCTACCTGCCTACGGGGGGGCTATATGGGGCATTACCGGGCTACTGGGGGGGCTATAGGGGGGAAATCAACCGGGGCTACTGGGGGGTTTTTATAGGGGGCATTTACCGGTTTACAGGGGGCTATTTTTGGGGCCCCCCTCCCGTCTACAGGGGGTTTATTAAACCGGAAAAAGGGGGGCATATTAATGGTTTAAAAGGGGCAAAAACCCGGGGGTTTCCCTAGTCAAAAATTCCCTTTGGTTTAAAAAGGGGGCCCAACCCCCCCTGGCTGCAGGAAGCAAAATTACTACCTGGCTACAGGGGGAAAAATTATCCCCTGGCTACAGGGGCCCAAAAATTTCCCTCCCTGGGCAGATATAACTTCATCTACGGGGGCAAAAAAAACCCTCCCGGGGCAGATATAACGGGTCTTTAACAGGGGGCTTTATACCCACTTATTACCTAAAAAGGGTCAATTTATTATCAACCTATGGGGGACAATATATTTTCCCTGGTTCCCATAAAAGGGGTTTTAATTAAAATACAATAATGTAAAAATTTTTTAACAGTTAAAGCAGACTTTCCCATTTCCCACATTTTAAAATTATGTCGGGTCCCCAAAAGGGGTTTAAAACGAGTTGCCCAAACCACTGCTCAAACGGTAAACCCCCCCATAGAAAAAATTTCCCCAAAGCCAAAATTTGGTTTTTTGTTTGAGATTTTTTTTTCAAGTCCTAAAAACATAACAAAAAAACCCCCTAAAAATTTTGGGGGTTATAGGAAAAAAAAAATTGCTGTGAATTCTCCCAGAATACGAAAACCCTGGTTTTTTTTAAACCAAACAGCAAAAACCCCCGTAAAAACGAAACCCCCACATTTTAATTTAAACCCCCATTTCGGAAAAATTTTTTTCCCACTTTTGGGTTTCAGTGGCCCCAAAAAAAAAAAACAAAATTTGTCCGAAAAAACCCAAGGTCATAACGCCTGTAAAGGGGAAAAAGAGGAGAAAAAAAACAAACTTTAAGGTGCGTTGGGAAAGGGGGTTTAAGACCCTTTAGGTTGTAGGAAGAGTGGTAAGAGTGAAAGGGCTTATTGGAAAACCTCTTTTTGGGACAGGAAACCCAAAAAAATTCCCCTGCCCCCATAAAGACCCCACCACACCAAACCTCATGTACATAGGGAGAATTCTGTGAGGGCTCTAAATTTTTTGGCCTTCGTTTTTCTGGGGTTCAAAACCCCCCGGGTAGCCCTAATTGCTCTTCTAGGAGTTCTAACCCCGAAACACGAATAAAGCCCCCCGGCTAATGTAATGACTCCATTTTAACAAGATTTTCCCCCTTTTTGGGGGGTTTTGAGGATGTCTCGCCTCACATTAGGCACACCTCCTGGGCCCCCCCCCCTCCCCCTTTTTTTGGGGTTTTTGTCATGGAGACGGCAGAGACGCGCTCGCTCCTCATCTTCATAGCTGCCTATCACAGGGGGCGTGGCTAGCGCGAGGAGAAGGCAGGGCAGGCGACCTTGTGACGTCACAGCAGTGCTGGAGAACGACAGCATCATCAGCAGCATCAGTAGGGGGAGCATCAGTGTGAGGAGCACAGTATCACCTCCCAGTTTCAGCCCCGGGGCCCCCCTAAAGCCGTCCCCCCGGGGGTTGCACTGCAGGGGTGACCCCGGGGTGCTAAAGGATAAGGCATCTTCCCCCCCAACCCAATTAAACCTCCCCCCTTTTCCCCGCACCATGAGCTGCTCAGATGACAGCACCAAAGAGAAGCTGCTATGGAACGTCAAGAAAGAGGTACCTAGAGCACTGTTCACACGTGTGCACCTGCACTGAAGGGTTTACCCTGTCCCCTCTTTGCTTGCAAACCAAATTTGTCACCCATGCATCCTCACAGGCGTGGGAATGGTGCTCATTTTTTTTTTCATTTTCTTTGCACCCCATGTCTTCCCAGCCCGGGGATTTTTGGGGAAGGATTTTTTGCCGTTAAAATTTTTTCCAATTTTTTGGGGGACCGAAAATTTTTAAAAATGCCAATGTCAAAAGATCAACCGTATCATTGGGAAGGGGGGAAATTCTGGGGTTTTGCAAAATTTATTTTTTGGGCCAATCAAAAAAAATGCGGGTTTCCTTGAAACAGTTTCAAAAAGCCCAGATTGGGGGGCTTTCTGGGGGTAGTCTCCTAAATTGTAAAAAACTGTATATAGCCCTTTTAATTTGGTAGCAGACGGACCCTTGTACTTTTTTCCCCGGGTTTTTTGAGGGGCCCCGTGTTTGTTTGTAAAAGGGAATCCCCAAAATTTTTAAAACATCATCCTGAATGGACCCAGGTTAAAAGGGGTTTTTAAAAAGAATAGATTAAAAGGGGGTTTTTAACCCAATAATGACTCCCATAGGAGGGGAATGATGTTTTTTTGGGAAATGGGGGGCCCCACTGCTAGGGAAATCCCCCCACCATTTTCAAAAAAATAAGCTCCTGAGGTCCTTATTCCTCATCACTGCTAGGAGTCTACTGGACGAGTGCAGCACTCATCTGTTTTCAGAGACCAAATAGAAATGAGAAGGGGCATGGAGGGCTATGGAAGCTCCTACTCATTGTAATCAAGCCTTTAAAGGGGTATCCCACTGATGTATTTCGCATCTATCAACAGGATAGGTGATAAATGTATAATTGCTGGGGGTCCCACGTACCCTGTTTCTCCTCACTGCTTGATCATAGTAAGAAGTAGTCTGAATGGAGCGGAGGAACAGAATGAAAAGTGTCCCTCCTTCCAATTTTAGTGGTTTTGGGGGTCCCAGCAAACACAAAAGAGGAACTGGGGTCATTTTTGATCTTTCTATTTTAGTCAATCCTTGTGCTTCCTGTGAAATACCAATTCTGGAGCATCTTCTCTTATAACTCTGTGTTGTGCTGTTCCTCTGTTATTCCTTCTAGAAATGTATTACTGAATCGGTCAGCTGGGTGTTACCTCTTGGAGATGTGTCCCTGCACAGTGTGTCCAATCAGTGCTGACAGTGAATGTGTGCAGAGATACACTCCTCTGAAAACTGAATGGTAACACCCATCTGACAGATTCAGTCATACATTTCTAGGAGAAATAACAGAGGAACAGCACAACACACATATATAAGAGACGATGCTTCAGAATTGTTATTCCACAAGGGACAAAAGGATTTACTAAAATAGTCATGTCAGGAGAGATCACAGGATCTGAGTGAATTGATAACTATGTGCTACTATTAATACTATTAAAGTGGTGTGTCTCTACACAGTCTAATATAATCGTCACTGATTGGGCAGAATGAGTGTTTAGGGAACCCCCCCCAACTGGTAACACCCAATTGACAATTTATTCATATATTCTTGGAAGAATAACAGAGGAACAGCACAATATGGAGCTGTAAAGGTAAGTCCACATGGCATAAATGCGCTGCAATGCGCCCGAAGTACGGCCTGCAGTTACGGTAAAATCATAGAACTCACTGAGTGATATGATTAAGCAGACGTTTTCCCCACAGTACTCGCCGCAAGAAAGAAATGACGTCACTTCTTCCCGGTGCTTACGAAAGTGAATGGGGGCCGGCGCACAGCACTTTAGAAGTACTTGCTGGCCAGCGCATACTTCTAAAGCAGCAGTCGTAGAGTGGTGCACACAGTAGGCACCGTTATACACCCGCAATAAGCCGTGTGAACTCACCCATAGAGAAGATACTTCAGAATTGTTATGGGGAATGCAAGTGTTTACTAAAACCGACAGCTCGTCTATAATGACATGTCAATCAGGTCAGTAATTATTTGGTCCCAGCTACCTCTCAAGAACAAACAGGATCCTCCACTGACTTTGACAGGTGAGACGACCGTGCAGATTCTTAGGTTTTCATCAACTATATTTCCTTTACTACTACCCTATGCATTTCCAGTGAAAGATGGCTGTGCTTCAACATCAAGCAACTAACATCTTATGGAATCTTTTATTATAGATATGTGTCAAAACTAATGGGGCGCCACCAATGTGTCTCTTATGATTTGTTTAATTGACTTGCCCTTCAAGACTTTTAATGGAAACCCCCTTTCATGTGCACTGACTACTTATGGGGACCGTTGCCACAGATCATTTCACATTTCCTACATGGATTACTCCACAGAGAACTGTTTCCTTCTTTGCTGGGTATAAATGTTAGCAGATGTGCTCTTAAATTGTTTTATTTTTTTGTTATTATTATTTACTATTATTTATTTCACTACATTGGTTGTATACCATAGTTTATATTGTTAGTATTTGTAAAATGGCGCATTGGTAATATTTTGTTTATTTTGTTTTATCAGGATTGGAAGTTGTTGAACTTTTGTTACATCTTTTGTTACATCTTCCTAAGTATCTCATGTATAAATCAAATGACTAGCATTTTCTTGCATTATGTGTCTTCAGATTTGCTAATAAAGACAAGATTTAAATTGCAAAAAGGGAACTGTGTTAAACCTTTTCTACCAGCCTACAATAGGAAGCAGTTGCCTCTCTGTACAGAGATTGTCATCATTCACAATGGTCCCTGTCCCCATTGGGGCTCACAATCTAAATTCCAGATTAGCCTATCGGTGTGTTTTTGAAAGTGGGGGAAACCAAAGTACCTGAAGGAAATCCATGCGAACATGGAGAGAACATACAAACTCCTTGCAGATGTTGTCCTTGGTTGGATTTGAACCCAGGACCCCAGAGCTACTAGGCAATAGTGCTAACTACTGAGCCACAGTGAGGCCCTAGTATATACCTATTGTCACAACCAGGGCAGTGGAGTCTGTAAGCCAAACCCTCAACTCCAACTCTTCAATTTCCTTAACTTTGACTCCACCAAAATGGACACTGACTCTGACACAGCCCTGGTTCTGACATGGGTTCAGCCATGGGTTCAGTGCCTTTTTCCTTTAATCTGTGGTGGAGGAGCTTTACTACTGAGCATGTACATAAAGTGCAGCACACATTCATCTCAAGTAAAAGCCTAAATCCTTAAATCAGGAATAGAACAGACATTTATAGGACATTTCATCATTTTTCCAAATTCCTCTGAAAAAATATTCAGCACATAGTGCATTGAACTAGCTGTATCAAATTTATTATATATTTTTGGAGTCGGTCCATTTTATAAGGACTCCGACTCCACAGCCCTGGTTACAGTCACCCCACTTATGAGCAGAAGCACAACATTAAGGGTAGGAATACATGAAGCGGTCTTGGTGGGGTCATGGTGCAGCCGAGAGGTGGCCCCATACACCAAGGATTTTAAATAGCCGTTTATAAGTAGCCGCACTGATTTTCAGGTCAACACCAGCAAAACAGCGCAACCAATAGCAAGCAGTGACCATTGATGAATATTAATTATGAATGACCATGCGGTTTTGCCAGTGTTAATTGGCAAATCTGTGCAGCTGCTTATTAGGTGAATTAAGAATCATTGGTTGCTACATCAGTTTCCGGCCGTGTTATGGCCACACTGTGACCATGCTGAGATCATTCCATGTGTTTCTACCATAATAGAGCAGGAAAGCTGTAAAGAACTTGAATCACAACCTTAAAGAGGTATTTTCACAAAGGAGCCCTGCAAGGGGGGAGGAAATTGGGGGGGGGGAACTCCCAGGGTTGCTACCTGAAGTCCCAACAAAGTAACAGGTGCAAAAGAGGCAACCGTGCACAGGCAAAGAGGTCAGGGCAGGCCACAAAACATAGTCAGAATTGTAGAAAAGGGGCAAAACCGGGTCCCACAGGAAAAAGAAAATAGCTTAAATACATGGCGGGAAACAACAACTGGCCAGGCAGAGGAAGGAAGGCCCAAAAAAAAGCAGTAGGTGGCCACCAAAGGGGTTAGGGGATGTGCCCCTTTAAATTTTTAAAAGAGGTGCGTGGCCCCCTGGGAAGGATATGCGCACGGGGTAAGGACGGAAGCGAGCGGGGGAGAGGGAGTGAGGGCGGGACAGTGCTCACGAGGATTCCCGTGGCCAGGTGCACATCAGACGGGAATTTGAAATAGCAAGCACATTTACCCACAAATTTTTTGGGAATTTTCCCCAAACGAATGTGGAAGCATCTGCAAGGGGCCCCCCTCATTTTTTAAAACAGGGGTGGGCTCAAAGCTGGGTAGGGAGCCAAACCCTTTTACGAGTTTTTTCCCCGGGGTAACCCCCTTTAAGTGATGCCATTTTGTTGGAAAAAACGGGTTTCCCTGTCTATTAAGGCTATGGGGGGGTTCATGACAATTACTAAATTGATGATAATAATAAGTGCATCGGGTTGCTGTTTACCCAAATTTCCCAGTATATGAAAAAGGGATAAAGAAGGGTGAACTTCCTTTAAAATGATACGTTTAGCTATGGGAAAGCAATAAATACACAGTGGAAAGTTGAAAAAGTTTTATGCAGTTTTTTTGTTAAGAAATGTTTAGATCAGAAAATGAAAAAAGATAAGAAAATTGTCCTTATTTTATATACTCTCGGGTCTGGGTTTCTTGCTTTTTTCCGAAAATTGAAATAATACACTGAAAAATTTTTTCCGGGGGAAAACAGAGTGTTCAATTTCAGAGAGGAGTTTAAATTGTGGGGTCGACTACATTTTCCTTTTTCCCCTGTTTAATGAATTGCCTTTCCACGGGTGGCCAGATGGTGGAATATGTTGCAGTACAAGGATTGTTTCTTTCTGGGAATTGTAGAGATTAAATGTAGTTAGCCTTAAAATGCCCTGCGTGACGGCCTGTGTTGTCAATCACTATTTAACTTCCAGGGATGTTAAGTACCGGCAAACTGAGCGGTGTAATAGATGCAAGAAACAAAATGTTCTGCAGCGTGCATTGTTTTGTGGTGTAACACAGAATAGCTTCGCAATAATTAACAGTGTACTATACAGAGGCACACTGAACGGAAAATTGTGACGGTCCAAAAACAGACGTGGCTTCCCTTCTGCCTCATGGCAATAGCGGGGTATAGCCTTGCCCACACCCAGAAGCTATCAGAGGATTATTATTATTATTTGCTGGCACAGTAATGGCAGTATACCGGGGCCGTGCACCGGGGCATTTGCTGCTTTTATTAAAATTTCTTATAGGAATTAAAGGGTATTTTTCACCCCGGGCTGTGGGGTCGGCAACCAAACCCCCAACCCCCGACCCCAAATTTCCCAAACCTCCGACTCCTGACTCCCCCCCCAACAGGCGCATTTTGATGATAATTTTTCTGTAGTAAAAAGGAACAAGGGGTTTTTACCCCTTAGATACAATAATCAAGCTATTTGGGTAGAACGACCGACAAGCAAAAGGGAACAAGTTTTGTTTTTTTGAACACTGGGGTAGAGTTGAAAAAAAGCGTTTTTTACCAAGTCCATTGTCCCAAAATTGGGAATGTGTAGAAAAGACCGGGGATCAGTTTCTTCAAGAAATGCTTAAATCTGTTAAACCCAGAAGGAAATTCAGGCGTATTGAAAAAAAAGTGGATTTCCCAAATACAAAACAAAAAAAAAATATTAACTTTTTGATTTTGGGAGCAAAACTAACAAGCAGTTACGAAAGAATCTGCAGAAAAAAAGATGCTAAATACTTCAATGATAATATAGGTAAGAGACTGTATAAAAATACATACCTCATTACAAAGTTTTATTGGATGGTGGATAGGAGCCTAAAGCACAAGTTCAAAAATTGTTTACCATTTTGCTTGTCAGTAAAATATTTAAATGGATATGTTTTAGAACAAAAAAAAATTAAAATTGCAAAACATTCAGGAACATTCATGGAGTCTCTGAATTGTTCTGAAAATAGTATGCCCCACTTTTCTGAAAACATGACCCCCATCTGATCTAATTATTTCCAGGCTAGAGAACGGCCTCCTACCTAACTTGGGGCAAAGCGGTAATACGGGCAAATTCTAACAAGTCGGGGTTATAAGGAATCGCCTCACCAACATCATTTTTGATGAATGGTTAAACTCTTTTATTTTTTTGAAAGCGGGTAAAAAAATTTTGCGAATCTGTTTGCTATCGAGTGGAATCTTTTCCCCTGGGGCAGGTTTTGCCGCCCTGCATCAATTACCCCCTCATGGAAAAGACTGAAATAGGGGAGCATAGACCCCCGGGGACCCAAATTTTCCTTTTTTGCTTTTGCATCAATAATGGACCAACTTATTATATTTTTGGGAGTCGTTCCATTTTATGACGACTACCCCTGCAAAGGGGCACCGACCTCAAAACCCACACCCGGGTTTTCACAGGCAGATTTTGGAGTGGGTCCTTTTTGACTTTGAACTTTTCATTTCCGGTGGAAATCTTGGGGAAAGAATGTGCTTGTTCAATTTTTTTTTGAAAAAAAAGTGGTTTTGAAATCCAACCACTGAAAATCCGCGACTAGCGGTCAGATTTCTATTGATGTCTATGGAGATGGTTAACAGTCGGTTTTCAAACTGATTCCAAATCCAAAATCAGTCATACAAAATGACTATAAATCCTCGCCGTGAAGACGTAACTAGTTTGAGAAAGGAAACATTTTTCAGTGCTTCTGGGCAAGTTTATTACAAGGCTAATACCTTTAAAAATGACATGTTTTAGATGAATACAGTGTACTCAGCTACAGCTTATATGCTATGACTAAGGACGCCGTGCACATCTGAAATGCGCTAGCTATGTTTGTGAGCTCTTAAACTGTCTGTGTGTATATAAATTTTAACTCTTTGGCATAAAACTGGAAATTGTATAGATTTTAAAACCTTTTCGGTGATTTTTCTTTTCCCTTTTTGTTTCACTTACCGGTAGTGATTTTCCAAACCAGTGATTTTGGCCACAAAGAGATAATGGTCTGAATGAGGCAAGTTTAATTAAGGCTTTTGATACAAATACACTCGTTATATTCCACATTCTGAAGTATAATATGCATTTTTCAGTTATTCAATAGACTGTGTTTGCTGAATCTGAATGTAGTGTCTTAGTAAAATGGTGAGTATGACCTATGTAGATTATTAGTGGTATATAGAGCACAGAGCTGGCTTGCTTAAGGCTGTATTCATTGATAAATTTCTTTTTGGTTTTGTTTTCTCTCAATATTCCAGGTAATTTCAGTACATGAGATGCTAGTGGAACGTCTCGCTACTGGTAAAATATTGGAGAGATAATTAGGGGGACACAAATAATTGTATTGTGGTCGTGTAAGGGGGGATAGGAATATGAGGCACATAGGAATTGCTGGTTATCTGCCTGAACCTCTCTTATGAAGAAAAACATTCATGAGGCGGGAAATTTTAACTAGGGGTATAAAAGAAACGACGCCATATCAATTTTTGTCACGAGAAAAGCCTAGAGAGGAAAAAAGAATTATTTATTTGTCATGAAGATTTCTTATGCTTTTCCCTTTTACTGTAGGTGCTTTTTCTTCTTAAAAGGGACCAAGCATAAAAAATTATTTTCCTGTCTTCAGGATAGGCCATCAATAACAGATCTTTGGGTGATGACTACTATTAGCCCTGTACACAATAAAATATATATCTTAGCATAGAAACATAAAGGATGGATGGCAGAAAACACCAAATGGTCCATCTAGTCTGCCCTTATACCTTATCCTTTTTATTTGTATCTAAGGATAAATACATATATATCTCAGAGGTGTTTAAAATGAAAACCCGTTTGTGGTTTATGTACCCCGTCTGAGAGCAGGGAAAGGTAAGGAAAGGCTTTAGCTTGTGATACACAGGCAGTCCCCGACTTACAATGTTCTGACAAAAAACTATCCCCCAGTTAAAAAAATTTGGGGGGGACTTGTAGTTCCATATTTCCCCAGAAAAAAAGTAGCGTGGACAAAAAGTTTTAAAAATGCCACAACCACATGAGGTGAAAATGAGGTAAATCTTCTTAACAGGGCAAAGGCAGCAAAACAAATGTAAAAACATTTCCCTGCAATACCCAAAAAAAAAAAAAAAAAAAATTTTTGTGTTGAGTTTATTTTAATAAAGTCCCTGTCTGATTTAAAAAACAATTTCAACTTAAAGGGTTTTCACTACAAGGATGCTTTTTTATTTAAAGATTTTGCAAAGAAAATATTTGCAATATGTTTCATTAAAGTGTTACCTATTCTTAAATCCCTTTATTTGGGCTGCATCGCTCTTTAGGTCGCATAGCTACAGACCTTTTAACTCCAATGGTCCAGCACTGGTTGCTTTTCTACAGCCCTGGTTTCTACAGCACCAGAAAAGAAGTCAGAAACCCACTCCTAAAAAAAATTGAAACCAGAAAAACAGGACTAAAGGATTAATCAATTTAGGGAACAACCCCTTTAAGAAAAAACCTACAGTCCCTACCCTTTTAAAACCCGGGGATGCCTGAAAATTTATATTCAGGTTTCTGGTAAACCTGACCGAACCAAGAAAAGTAAAAGCCCTGCTTACCCTTTAAAATCATTCCACCCAACAGTGAATGACATTTTCCCCTTTTATCGGTGAAATTTACAAAAAAATTTTGCAATCACTATCGGGGGCAGGGTCAGCAGTACTTTCAGTTTCATTTTTAAATTGTTCGGGCTTCTTCCAGATTTTTTTTTTACTAAAATCTCAGAAAAATTTGTTCCCCAATTACGGGCCCTATCCCCGGGCATGCGCGGAAAATTGCTTTTGCAAAGGTTGTGCTAAAAAAACATAAAGTCCAAGGTATTCATTCCTGTTTGGATGTGAATAATTTTTTTTAGATACAACTTTTATTCGGATAAACTCAAGGTGGGGGTGGCCCTGATGAGGAAAATTGAGGAAGCCCTTCTTATTGCAAGGAATAAGCCCATCCAACAAAGTAAAAAATCCGTAATTAGCATTCGTAAGACCAAAACAATGTCACATTTTCCCAAAAAATCCCCAGGAAAGGCAGAAAAAAAGTTCTTTTTACAGATTTTATATAGGTCAGACCCGATATCCCAAACTTTAAGTAGGGACCGCCACAAAACACCCCAAACCAGTATAGTAGGGAAATTACCAAACTACAAATGCAATATAATTTTCCCAACCAAAATATAACAGAAGAGGAGAGACAGAAAAGAGATACAGAAATGCTGTAAGTTTTCATTTATGTACAGTGTATATTTCACCCACGGCATATCTGTTTTAGTATTAGAAGGGTTTTACCTCAATAGGCAATGTCATACCAAGCGGAACCCCCCACAAAGTGGAGAGGATGTGCAAGCCCACCGGCTCTTAACTGCCAATGTTTTTTTTAGGGGGCCCCTTCCCAAGAATTGGTGGGCCCAGGGGGGACCGCAACTTTAGGGGAAAGAGGCAACCAGCAATATGTCATAATTTTCTACTGTGGTAAAACCCCTTTTAGCAGTGTTATTAAAAATCCTATTCTTATTATTATATGATATGATTAATTTTTTTCCCTTTATTTCTTCAGGGAATAGTTTGGTATACGTCCAGTTTTGTAGAAGTCCAAGGATCTGGAAAGGATTAATGACTTACACCAAGATACCTCTGTACTTCCAATTGTAAAACAGCTAATAAATCAACAGAACTAGAATAAGAGAAAAATGCTTTTATCTTAATCAATCCTTTCTGCACCCTTCTGCTTTTTTTTTTGTCAGTGCACTCATAAGCTAACAGAATCTGTCTTGCAGAAGAGACAAGATTGTTTAGGTTGCAGCTGCCCTTAAACCTCTATGGAGAGTGGAGGGGAAAAAAGTGAAAGTAGGAGATTCTAATAGGCACACAAGAAGCAGCATGGAGGACATTAAACAGAAAGTAGTAAGCAGCAGTGTAAATGTGAGTCAACCACATAGCGCACTAACAGCCGGAAACATCTCTTTTTGTATCTCTGACTCTCCTCTCTCTTTAGACCTTTATGGGTAGCTGTAACCTGAGGTCTCAGTGAAGCTTAGTGAAGTCTCATGTATGAAGCATGAAGAAAATCTGTTAGGAGTACAGTGGTCACAATCTGGACACATTGCCTTACTTTACTTGAAAGTTCACTTAAAACATCAGCTTTCAAGAACACTAAAGCTGAATTGTTAGGCCTCGTTCACACGGCTTATTTGCCGACGAATTGGCGCCGTATTCCGCGCCGGATTTGCGCTTCAATACGGCGTCAATTCGTCTGAGTCATTACGGTAATCCACTGCTCTCATAGAGAACAGTGGAATTCCGTCGACTCCTCCCCGCTCGGCAATCCGCCGCGGGGGAGAAAGTGACATGCACATTATTTACGGCGCGGACGCGCCGTAAACAATGCATTGTCTATGGGGCCGGGAGCGGTCAGCCCCGCCGCGCTCCGCCCACGCCCCCGTCCCGCCCTTATTCACGGCGGATTTGTGCGCTCAATACGGCGCACAAATCCGTCGGGAATAAGCCGTGTGAACACGGCTTAGAGTGAATTCACATGGCATATAGCAGCACGTATCTGTATGCGCCACTGTATGCCTGCTTTTGAAAGTACGTGCTGGTCAGTGCGTACTTTTAACAGCGCTTCGGCCCAGCCCCCATTAATCTTCACTTTCCTTGGCAAGTAAGCGCCCAAAAGAAGTGACATGTCACTTCTCTTTATGGGCACGTACTGTCCGTCGGGGAAAACATTGGATTATCATAGCACTCAATGAGTGCTACAATTTTAGCGTCTTTGTGGGGTGTATTTCGGGGGCATTGCATTGTGTGAACATACACTTGAAACATGCAATTATTTTCAAGACAGAGCGGAGCTGCGCTTTTGAAACACACAGCGGCGATCCCTCAACTGATCGCCGCTGTGTGTTCGGCATAGACAGCAGTGATAATCTCACTGCTAATTGTTAGATCCGTCTTGGTGACCGACAGTGCGGACCCCAAGACGGATCCTAAAAGCGCTTGTAACACAGAGAGTAAACTCCGTGTGAACAAGCCCTAACACCCTTCTAAAAATATTATGATTTTGGAAGCCACCTTACTAAAATAGTTAACAAAAAGTAGCAAATCAAATGGTCAGCTGGCAGGAGTGTGGCTTTCTGCAAAATATTTACTAGAATTGATACCAGAAAATGGTGTTAATCATAACAGACGTTTATTTCAGCTCAGAGCTGCCGTAGATTCTGTTTTTTGAAGTTTTTAGTTCCTATACTGCAAAAACATGCACCAAGTGCAAAATGTATGAACGGGGCTGCGCCAGAAGTCTGCCATCTTTTCATCAGCCCCGCTCATACATTTCGTCCCGTTCAGTATATTTTTAACCAGGCGTACTCGAATATCAGGCGCATTATGTGGCGCCCGCGACACTTTGTAATGCGCCTGAGATCCAGGGGTGTGCGGGAGGCGTGTCGCACTACAACCGTATGAAGCTACACATTTACAGCTTCAGTACGGCAAATCCAGGCGCATTACTGCTGGAACAGGTAGAGCACTTTAAAAGTGATTTACCTGAGCCAGAAGTGTCACTTTGTAGCTAGAAAGTGCTAAATATATGACCCACAGTAGAACAGTTTAATAGATTCAGGCGCATTCTATGCTACTAATGTGCGCAAAAAAAATGGCGCCTGGGCTCCAGAATACCTACATGTCGCCCCAAATGTGTTAAGTGGGGTTTAATTTGTCACATCTTACTATAGAACTTTTTTGCAGTGTGAAATTGGGAATCACTGTTGATTTCAGAATATTTATGAACTGGATGTAGACTCTCTAGGTCTAAGGCCTTGTTCACACGGCTTATTCTGGGACTGATTCCAGCCGTACTGCGTGCTGTATTTGCGCTGCAGTACGGCTCCAATCCGTCCAAGTAACTACGGTAATCCACAGTTCTCATAGAGAACTGTGGATTCCGTCTCTTCTCCCTGCTTGGCGAATACGCCGAGGGGGGAGAAAGTGACATGCACATTATTTACGGCATGTACGGCGCCATGAATAATGAATGTCTATGGGGCCGGCGAGCTGCCGGCCCCCCGCCACGCCCCCTGCTGCACGGCTGCCGGCGTAATTGTGGGGCGAATCCATCCCCGCAATTACGTCGGCAATAAGCCGTGTGAACATTGCCTTAGGCTCTCTCTGTTGCCCATAGCAACCAGAGAGCACTCTTAAAAAATAAAGGGGAGCTTTGATTGGTTGCTATGGGCAACAGGAAAAGTCTTAGACCTATACAATTTTCAAACATGTAGCCCTAAGTTTCCACTTCAACTCCTCTTTTTTCTACTTTGTTCTTCCTGTACAATGTGTATCCAGATATTTCCCAGTCAGTCCTTGAACCATGTGTTTTTTAACACAAGCAGATACAAATTGCCCCCAGATTAACAGCAGTTAGCTCTTAGAGCTATCAGATTGTATAAAGAACATTACCATCACATTTTGTTCCATTCTTTATGGCTACATCAACTACATCTGTCATCAGCAGCGAGGGTTTTAAGAAGACCAATACACTGCTTTATCCCAACAGATATCATCATCATCAGAAACCACTTTTTCGACTCTAATCTGCCATCTAATTTAAATTGTTAATTATTTTGAAGTGCCATTAATTCCAGGGCACTGTACATTCGAAGGGAGTTTATATATATAACATAGGAGCAAACAAAATTCAGAGGGAAAGAAGATCCTACCTGCAAAGGCTTACAATAGGAGGAGGATTGAGACAGAAGGGGATGGACAGATGAGTGACAAATGTCTTCCCCAAAAAAATGTTTAGGTCTTACTCCCAAGTCCTCCCCACTTATATAGATCTTTTTAGACCACCTACTAACATTATGACTAAATTGTCTTAGCCACACATTTAACTCTGAGATAGCCTATTTTTTTTATTCTATTGCAAACCGACAATATCTTTGAAAAGGTAACAGCCTGTAATATTGTCAAGGTTCAAAATTAAAATGTTGGCATTTCCTATGAAGTGAAAGTAAATATTTTTTCGGAACAAGTCATTGGTGCCAAGATGCACCAGCGAATCAACCTCACTATCCTTACCTGCGGCCTTGACAATATTTGCTATATGTCTTTTATCTATATTGACTGTGGCACCTGGAAATATCTTACCTCCTTCAGCACATCAAGTCCTCTATTAAATCAATACTTCTAATGCCTTCATCGCCAACTTCGTTATTCCATCAAGTGCACCTGGTTGGTTTGTCACACTTGGTACCTTGTGCAAAACATCTTGTTTGGAAATCATATTTTCAGCAGATGCACACCACTCAGTACTTCTTTTATGAGGTCTTTGAAGATGATGTGGTGGTTTCAAAGGCTGCTTGACAACACTGGCTGGTATAGCTTTATCATCTCGGACTGAAGAGTTCAAACTAAGAAGTGCAGCCTAGAAATGTCACTGTATAAACCAGACTTCCGCATACAAATCACACTGCATCCCTACTTCCAAAGAGTACTGCAGGCAACAAAACAAATGCACTATATCAAAAAGTAGCCTTTCCTTTTTCAATGCTTAGTATAGCACGCACTGCTCTCAATCGGGGGTCTCCACTCCCACGTAAACACTCATGAACAATATAGGTAGAGCCAGTGCATAAAACCGTAATAACTTTAATGATATCATTAAAAAGCAGACATTGACCCGTGATATACAGTATGTCCTAATCGTTGCCAACATAAAGTAAAGCGTATACTCAGCGTATTCGTTGCGGCATAGCCTGGCGTTCAAAGTCCTTTCATGGCGCCGCTCCTAGCACAGAAGCGATGAGACGCAGGCAATCGGGCAGGACAGGGGAAGAGTCCCCGAAATGTCCACGAGTTACTCTGTCCTGCCCGATTGCCGGCGTCTCATCGCTTCTGTGCTAGGAGCGGCGCCATGAAAGGACTTTGAACGGCAGGCTAGGCAGCAACGAATACGCTGAGTATATGCTTTACTTTATGTTGGCAACGATTAGGACATACTGTATATCACGGGTCAATGTCTGCTTTTTAATGAAATCATTAAAGTTATTACGGTTTTATGCACTGAACAAAACAAATGCAGAAGGGTAAAGTAGATATAAGGTTACATCAAAGCCTATAAAAACCATCACAAAATCAATAAGTATTCATGGAAACCATGTACAAAACATAATTTTTATTAAAGCAATGCCTTATAAAAGGAGCATATTTCCAAAACGAAACCTTCTTACCCCAGTCCAGGCATGACGTCACAGAGCACTGTATGTATGTGGTAATCTTTGAGAGGAGAATCCAGGAGTCGAAGACCAGGTAATGAAGGGGGAAATAGTAGGATGTCAGACACCATAACTACATGATGAAGAATGGCCCCACTATCTTTGGACCCCATATACCACACTATACCATAAATTTTTGTGTCCCCACAGTCTTTGAGGGATCTATCCACTGGGGATTAGTGTCAGACCAATAACGGTGGTTTTATTTGTTAACTTGACCATTCACAAAAAGTTTGCCTCATCACTGAACATAATGTTCTGTGTAAACTGAGGGTCCTGTTCCAATTTTTGTTTTGCCCATTCTGCAAATTCAGTGCGCCGATCCGGTCATCCTCGTTAAGATGTTACAGCAGCTGGATTTTGTAAGGGTGCCATTTGTGAGTAGCTAATATCCACCGAAGGGATGTTCGACTGATGCTACTCTCCGGTGCGGAATGAAGCTAGGACAGCCACTGATGTTTCTTCATTTGTGACAGTTTTCTTGGTCCACATTTTGGCAAATTTAACACTTAACCTGTTTCACGAAATGTGGCAAGCAGCTTGCTAACTGTAGCATGGGAGATGGGTGGCCTCATAAGGTGTCTTGCATTGAAATCTGCTGCAATGACCTGGGTACTGCGTTCACCAGACATCAACACAATTTCTATCCGCTCCTCACGTGTTAAACTCTGCATCATGTCAATGGCTGTAAACAAAACTTGGAAATAACTCATGAAAGAATAAAGTTATGTTACAACCAAGCACCCCCCATTGTTTTTTTGGTGGGAAATTTCCCAAAAAAGTTTGATGGGTTTTTAAACAAAACCCCTTTTTCCCTTTGGGAAAAAAAAATAAAGTTGGATCCAAAAGGCCCGATTTTAAAAAATGGCCGCCTTTGGTCAAAAACACATCTTAAAAATTTTTTCCCCTTCCATTTTACAAATGTCCCAACCACAGGAATTTGATTTTCCCCAAACCAACCCCAAATTTTTATTTAGATGTTTTTTTTCCCCCCAATATAAAGGGCAACCCCCGGGGGGTATATTTTGTTATTTTTTGTTTTTTGCGTCCAAACCGTTTTTGGACTATTTTTTTTGAAAAGGTATTTTCTTTATATTTTGCCTTTTGGGAAGGCGCATTTTGGTGCCCATCCCAAAAGGGGGTTTGGGGGAACCATTTGGACTTTTGTAGGATTATAGGGAAATTTTTAAAAGTTTTGTTTTCCCGTATTTTCCCCGGTGGAAAAAAATACGTGGGGGGCTATTTAAAAGAAAAACTTTTTTTGGTTTTTAAACGGGGAAGTTTTCCCATGGGAAAAAATACTCATAGCTTTAAACGAAGGGCCCCACGACCCTTTGAAATGCATTGCGTCGTTTTTGGCCTAAAAAAAAATAATTTTTTTTTTCCCTTTTTATGTTTGTGATCCCTGTTATTTTTAAAAAAGGATGTAATTTTAAAGCTGAAAAAATTTATGTTTTTTTTCGAATGTGAGGGTTTTGGGGTTTTTTAAATTTCCCTATGGGTATTTTTCAAAGTTTGTCATTTGCCTTGAAGGCTGCCAGCAAGCCCCCAAGGGCCCACCCAATCCTGGATTTAATCCAGTTATTGTTTAGAATTTTTCACAGGCGGATTGGAGGGGGTTTTGGGGGCCGGGGGGTTCCAAACCGGGGTTTTTCCGGGGCCCCAAAACCGCCCCCAAAATTTTAAAACGCCCAGTTTTTTAACAGGTTTTCCTGTGGGGAAAAACCCGCAGTTAATATTCAAACAGGGCCGGGGGGGGTTTTGGTTTAATGCGGCTTTGTGGGCCGGGGGGCCCAAACCCGCCGGGTTTTGGGGAAAACTTCCTGTAAATTTCTTGACGGGGAAGTGCTAAGCTTTTAATTTGCACGGGGGAAACAAAGGGGTTTTTTTTGCGGGGGGTTTTGGGGACGAAGTTTTTGGCCGCCCCGGGAAAACCGGGGGCAAAACCCCGGCCAGAATTTGCCGTTAAAGTAAAAAATCCCCAAAAACATATTCCATAGGTTTTTTGGGGAGGTTGTTTGTACATTTATGAACTTTGTATTTACTTTTTTGGTTGGGTAGAGCTCTATTATAGAGTGGGGTTGGGGTTTTGATTATTTCCCTTAAAATTCCCCAAAGTCTTTCAAATCCAGCATTTTAACGACCCCAAAAAAAAAAAAAGTTTTCAAAAAACCCCAAAGAAAAAACTGAAAAAAGGGTTAAATTCCCAAAAAAAGCATATGATTATAAACCCCTTCCAAAATTTTTCTTTAAAAATGTAAAAAAAAAAATTATTTTTTCCCCAAATATTTATTAAAAACAGAAAGATCCGAATGTAAAAGTGAAAACCCACACCCCCTTTCCCTTTTTTGCTTTTATGTTTCAGACTCATGTTATGAAAATCATGAGGAAAAATTGAGTTTTGAAACATGAAAAGCAAGAAAAGGGTGGTGGGTGTTTTTGTGCTATATATTGTTGGATCTTTCTTTTTTTAATATGGAGAAATAAAAGTTTTTACATTTTTAAGAAACTTGGAGGAGATGCTAAAAATTACTCCCTTGTTGAAGAAAAACCCTTTTCTTTTTTTTTTCTGTGGGAAATTTAAACCACATACTGAAGTGTGTTTTTAAAACCCCAGTCAAGCCAAAAAAATGGGGTAGAGCCCCAAATTTTTTATTTGTGTGTCAATTTCTTTGGTTTTGGACATGTTCTCCTTTTGTGGGCATTCCTTTAACAAATATATATATGCTTCAAAAAAAACAGCTTTTTGTTTTGCGGGTTGGTTGCTTTTCCCGTTATTTGATCAACACGTTCCAAATGTTTGGGTTGCATTTTCCCTCCCCACTAAAACCCCCCCCCTTCAGTTGTATTTTCTGAAAACCAAAACCACGTTTCTGTGTCGAATATCACTTATTATACATGAAGAGTGGCACTGAATAGCAGGATTTTCTAAACCAGGGGTTAAAAAAAGGGTTTTTTCTGGTCTTTTTTTTTTAAAAATTTATTTGTCTTGGAAACCCCATTTCCCAGACGGTTGGACTGAGGGCCACTGTTTTTGGAGCCCGATTTATTTTCCTTGCGCTCAATCCCCAAATCAGGAAGCGAACAAGAAAAATTTCGCCCCCCAAGGGACAGTTCCACCCACCCAAAATTTCCCACTGCCACCACCTTCCTTAAATAATAAAAAGACAGGAGTTCAGAGGGGAAAGGGGACTACTGATCCCCTAAATGCCCCTTCCAGCGTAAAAAAAAAATACCCCTTAAAGGGGAAATGGACCCTTTCAGGACAAAAATTTAAGTATTAATGGTAACTTTAATTTTTGAACGATTTACAACGCTTAAATAAAAAAAATTTCAATAAAAATTGATTTATGAAAAAAGCATAAATAATTTTTAAAAAAATTTTAAAAGGGTTTTTAATAAAACTTAAAAAAGTTTTTCAAAACTTAAAATGATTTTCAGCTTTCAGTTTTCCAAAGGGGGGTTATGGAAAAAGGGAGATGGAACACAGCTCAATAAAAAAATTGAACCCCGGGGCTATGAACACAGATTTAATTTGGGGCCATGTGTTTCATAGGCCCAAAATCTCTGCCCCGGTTTCCCCTCCTCTCCCCTTTCTTTTGGGGACTGCTTTTTTTCTGGGGGAAAAATATTAAGGAGGGGGGTTTGGACACTTGATGTCAAATTTGAGGGTTGGTTTGTTTAAACTACCCCCCCACAAAGAGGCCCAAATAAACGAATGCGTTTTCGGGTGTGGATCGAATAATGAAATCTTGAATTTTTGTGCCTAATCTTTTAAAGGGGTTCATGGGGTCTTTAAGCCACCTCTGGGTTTTGAAATGGTGGGGTCTTCCATCAAGTTTTTCTTAAAACGGGTTTTGATACACAAACGTTGAAAAAAAAAATAATTTAAGAAATGGAAAAAGCCCATGATATTTAAAATTTTTGGTAATTTTAACAGTCAAAAGGCGGGTTTTGAGGTTTGCAAAACCCATGTTAATTATTCCCTTCCCAAAGGGGGGGGGAAAGCCCTTTTAACTGTGGTTTAATTTAGTGCCCAATATAAGCGTGTTTTTAAGGGAAAAATAAAGAATTTTATAAATTTTTTCAGTGGTCCCCTAAATTACAATATTGATCCCCTCCCCCCCACTATAAAACTTAAAGGAGTATTCTCATCTGAGGCATTCATAGCATATTGAAAATACCTGTCATAAATGTCTAATAAGCATGGGTTCCAAAGCAAGAACTCCTACTTATCAGCCAGATGGGGATCCTCTTTTCCCCAAAAACCAAAAGCCTTCGGGGAAAGTGGACCCCGACATGAATGTGGTTTCTCTATTAAAAAGATTAAGGGGTTGTTGCAAAAAAACAGCATAGATTTCCAACTCCCATAAAATGAAATTGAGAGGCTGAATGCCTAGAATGGTCATTCTGTCCCTTTATAAAAACCCCTTTTTCCCCTTTGCTCCCATATTTTAAAAGGGTTTTTTACTATTATAAAGATTAGTTTTTTCAAAAAATGTAGGGACGGTATTTGTTTTAACTTTTTCAAAAAAACATTGGTATTTTGTTTTTAAATTTTTCTTGGGAAATAAGAGAGATTGGTTTCTGCTGCACACGGTGTTTTATTGGTTACTGAATTAATGCGTTAAACCCTAGAGCGGGAAAAACGGGGATTTCCCTTCACCAGGGTTTTGGAGAGCTCACTCTGAACAGACAAAGATAATTAAAGATAAGCAATTGTTTTCCCCTCTAGAGCCCCCTGTGGGCTTTGTTTTTTTAAAAGACTAGCTCCCTTTGCATTTGCCCTTTGTAAGGGTTCTTAGTATTTTATAGAAGAGCCCTAAAATATGTTTTCCCGCTATAGAAAAAACCCACAGCCTGGGAAAGGGAGGGGGAACAAGAAGTGAAAGAAAAGCTGGGCTGTAACTGGGGAAAAGCAAGTGAGAAAGAAACCCCCCTTTCTCTTTGTGGGCCCAAGAATGGGGTACACTGGGCACTATTTCTTGTTTCGGGCCGGGGAAAAATTAAATGTAAAAAACCCCAATTTACAAAACATATGTGTTTTAGGTGCCTGGGGGTCCCGAGGGGAAAAGGGCTTTGCTTGGGAAACCCCTTTGCCTTTGGGTTGGGTGTCCCCCTGCTCATAACCATTCTGTCTAAAAAAAAGGGGGAATTTTTGTGTGGGAGTAAAAATTTATAGTAGGTTTAAAAATGCAGTCTCAGTTTTTAAACTTGAATTTATTTTGTTTTAATTTGGGGGAGGGTTTTAAATTTTTTTGGAAAAAATATTTTGAAGTAACAAGAGGAGTGGAATAAAAAGGTTTTTCTTGGAGAGAGCCTCAAGCATCTAAAACTCCTACTTATTTACCTACCCCTTTGGGGACCCGGGCGGGGTTATATATCTGTTTTCATATTTTGGTATTTTCCTTTATAGTTATGTTAATAATGTATTCTGGGGTGTTTTTTTTGGAATATGTATTTATTATTTTTAAGCATATATTTAAGATGTGAAAAAAAGGCTTGTGCTCCTCCACATTAAAGGGAACCTGTTACTTAAGGAAAAATGTTATCTGACTGCTGGTTTTAAAAAAAGGGTTATAGAGCGGGAGGACCCCGGGGGAGTTTAAATTAAAACAGTTGAAACCGAATTTTTACATCCACTATATAAAAATCCCTTTTAAAACGGGTTTTTCTCACAAATTTTGACAGGGAAAATCAGAAAAAACCTTACCTTTTTAGGTCAATTGGGATTAAAAAAAATTATTTACAGTTTCAGCTGTGGGTTCCCCGGGGGAAAAAGTTTTGGGTAAGCTTGTTTTTTATTCTTTTAAAAGGGGGTTTTTGGGCCAGGACGTCCCCTTATCTGCTAAAAATAAAAAGGAAAAACAAGCCACACTGAGCTGAGAGGCTAGGGGACACACCCAAAAGCACAGAGCCGTGAAAAAGGGTCGTGTAAAAATTTCACTAAAATTTAATCAAAAACTACAACTGTGGTTTCGGTATAAAAAAGACAACCCCCTTTTCTCCCCCAGCGCTTAAAAGCTTCTTCATGTTCTTTGTCATCAGTTTAAAGTAGGGTTACTCGAAAATCCACAAAAAAACTGTGGGTTCTGTAAAACAAAAGACTAACATTATTTCTCCCCAGTGTTTTAAAAAGCTTCTTCAGCTCCCTACATCCAGATAAGAAGTGTGCCCCAAAGCAAGCTGGGCAGCTCTTGC
Source organism: Phyllomedusa bahiana (assembly GCA_025379985.1). Taxonomy (NCBI): domain Eukaryota; kingdom Metazoa; phylum Chordata; class Amphibia; order Anura; family Hylidae; genus Phyllomedusa; species Phyllomedusa bahiana. Next base: position 125,622 of record JAODAL010004534.1, on the reverse strand, counting down.
AAGGTCGTTTTTAAAAAGAAGCTTTTAAGAAAAATTTAAGGGCAGGAAAAAGGCCGGGAGCTCTCTCGGTTTAAAAAATTTTTGTAATCACATTTTATTTAAAAAAGTGATTAAAATAACCATTTTGGGAGGTTTCCAAAAAAATTTTTAAATCGTGGCAAAAACCCCCTTTTAAAATCCCGGGCTTTCCCTCTGGGAAAAGCAGCCCAAGGGGGTAAAATTCGTGAATTTCCAGGACAGAGAAGAGAATAGTGGGACAAAGCGAAAACCAAAAAATTATGGGGAAAAAACGAATGGGTTAACTAGGTCGGTTATTTTACCTGGGTAGGATTTACCAGGAAAAAAGAACAAAAGTAGGGGCCCACCCTCTTTAGTAAGAGGGGTTTAAACAGGAAACATTGGGGACTTTTTTGGGCAGGTCTGATCGCTGTGTTTTTTTTTTGAAAGCAAACCCCCTTCAAAAAAAAATCCCCCATCCCGAATATCTGCAATAATTTGTGTGGAGTTTTGCATGCATATGTTATTTTGTGGGTCAGTTGCCGAACACCCACGAGGATCCGCCCCGGTTAAAATCCCAAGCCCAAAAAGTCCCAAGTGTTTTTTTGGTTTGCCTTAGTTTCCCTGTGGTGCTGAACCCCGGGAAAATTTTTTGAAAGAACCAGAATTTGGGGGAAAAGGGATTTTTTTGGATTTGTTTGATGCTTGAGATGCAGCTTGTGGAGGAGATAAAAGGAATGTGCCCTCAAGGTTATTAAAGGGTCAGTTATAGCATCAAGTTTTTGGGCTTCAAAACCCAATGAAGAAAGTTATACCCCCCTTTTGAAACAACAAAAAAAAAACCCCTTTTGTTGTTTTGGGCCCTATGGATAAAAAATTTTTTCCCAACTATCTAGGTTTTGGCCCAAATACATGGGCTAAAATGTCCGGGAACAAAACAAAAAGGGCCCTTTATTCTAAAATTTATATTTTTAAATTTAAAAAACCCTTTAAAAAAACTTTATCGCAAAAGATCAAATTCTTATTTTCACCAAAAAATTCAGAAGGTAATTCCCTTTAGTAAATAGGTATATATCACATCGGAGGGGACTCAAAAAAATTATGCTTTCCCCCTGAACAAAAAAATTCCCCAAAAAATAACTCCCATTTAAACCCTATATCAATTTTCTATTCAGGGGAGGGAAATTTAATTTCTTTCCCAAAAAGGAGGGCCCCCAACCCATCTGGTGGCTCCACCTTTTGACACTACTTTTAAACCCATTCAAAATTTCCCTGCCCTTAACATGAAGATTTCAAAATTACAAATAAAACTAAAGGAAATTCCAAAAACCAAAATGATATTAAGATCTTATCTTTTTATTCTAAATATCCCTTTAAAAATATCGACGCGTTTCTCCCCTATTTTTTCCCAAAAGGGGTTTTCCTCGGGGGAATACTTAAAAGGGCTTCATCTGGATAAACCCCTTTAAATTAAATTTCTTTAAACCCAAGTTTTTTTCAAGGGAAGTGGCAAGTGGGGCCGGCCAAATTAAATCGCTGTAAATTTCTGTTTTATACAGTTCTTTTTATTTTTTAATTTTGGGAAATTTAAAATTTAAAAAAAATTTACATTTTCTGGTTTTGAATAAAAACCCTCCCCCCAAAAGCTAATGTATTTAATTTTAAAATTGTTTGGAAATTTTTTTTCTTTTCCGAATGAGGAATGATAAGGTTGAGGTTTTATAGGGGCCATTAGTTTTAAAACAGTCAGTTTAAAAGATTTTGTAAGAAGAAAAGTGTTAGTGTTTGAAAAGAGCCCGGGACTGTTTACTTTTGCTGTGAAGAATAAAGTGAAAGTTACCCATTTACAGTCTGAACATAGAACTTTTCAAAATACCCTGAAATAAAAAAATCTTTATTTTAGGTGAAACTGCTGAAAAATTGGTCCCTGGGTTGATTTCATTTTTCCTTTAAAAACCCTACATTTATAGGTGTTTTTAATTTTTTTTTAAAGGGAAAGGGGTGCCTTTTTTCTTTTTTGAAAAAATTTTAAAAATGGTCAACAAAACCTGTCAAAAAAAAAAGCTTTAAAATAGTAGTAAAATTATAGTAAATGTAGAAAAAATTTTTGAAATATATTTTAAAAGGGAAAAAAAATAAAAGGCCCCCACAAAACCCTTACTTCCCCCGGGGGAATATGTGTTTTTGGGGAATATTTTTGGTGAAATCAGGGAAGTTGTAGTTTTGAGCGGGTTTTTTTACCTTGAAAATGTTAAAATTTTATTTCATGCATTTAAATTCAAAACACATTTCCTTTGTGCATTAAAAAAATGTAGCTTAACAAAGACAAAAAATTTTAAGAGGTTTTTTTTGGGGTTGCGGGCCCCCAAATTTGTTAAGTCCATACAACAGACTTTTCCCCAAACATTTGGGTTCAAGATTTAAGACGCGGGGGGAAATGGGTGGTCAGGGGTCCACTTTGCGCAGAGGGGACGTTTCGAGGAGAAAACCCCCCCCTTTCCCTTAAGCATGCGCGGATAAGGTACGATACCTTTTAAAATTTTTTTTTAAAGACAACTTTAAAACAAAGGGTACTTTTAAAAAATTTCCCCTTTAAGTTTTTTAAAACCTCATTAAGACCTTTCGGAAGCCCAATAGTTCCCAATATGGGCTACCCAAAAAATTGCCGCTTTTCCCCAAAAATTTTTCTTTGACAGCTAAAATTTTTATCCTTCCCTTTAAACCCTTTCAAACCCACGCACCAAGTATTTGGAAAATCCCGGGGCCGCTCTCCCCACGAATTTGACGTCCCCCACCGTGTCTCCCCAGAAAAAAACCCTTTTTTTCCCCGGGGACCCACCCTTTTTCTTTGCTTTTGAAATTGTCTGATTTTAATACTCCCTCCCTTGATTGCCCAATGTAACACTTTCCCCGAGGGCCCATATTAAATACAAACAAACCCTTCCATTTCCCCTGGTCACAGAAAAAAAGGGCCCTTTATTCTGATGGGAAAAACCCCTTGGGTTGGTTGGGGAAATTAAGGGTTTAATAAGGGGGCCTGATATATTATTCTAAAAATAACGTTGAAAATTATCATAGCATTAAACCAAAAGGCGTATTTGGGGAAAATTGCAGAACAATTAAATCAAAAGAAACTCCCTCCCAAATATGCGGGTTTAAACCCTTTACCCTAAAAGAGGGATCAAAAGAAAAAAAAAATGAATGGGGATCGGGGGTTACATTTTTGCCTAAAAAAAGTTATAAAGGGGTAAAGGGAGGAGGATTTAAGTTTCAGAATTTTCCATGGGCAGGGGGAAAAAATACCAGAGGGAACCCCAATTCAAAGAATTTAGGGGTGTTTGTCTCTTGATAAGAGATGAAGTCTACCGGGGGGGAAAAAAATTGGCCTCCCATAATTATGTTATTTTAAATGCTAAAAAAAATAGAAGTAAAACTGTTCTTTTACATCCCAAAAATTATTTTTTTCCCAATTTACTGAAAAAAAACCCCTTTTTTTGGGGTTTTATATTCCTAAACCTTTAAAATATGTCATATTGTATAGTTCATTTTTCCTCCTCCAAAAATTTTTTTCCCCACGAATGTGTTCTGTGGGGTATTTGGCCCAAGATGTTGGGGGGGCGATCCTTTAGGCTTGAATTTTTTTTGGCCCTGAGAGCTAAAAATTTTCCCCCAAAATTAGCTATTTCCCGACCCTGCTCTTTCACAGCCGTTTTTAGGCTCTTCTTCCTGTCTAGGTTTCCCAAAAGGCTTTTTTTCAGAGGGGACTGCTATTTCAGAAATGCAAATTCCCAGTTGAGCCCTTTTTAAAGGGCGTTGGTGGGGATAAGGGGTTTCAAAAAAACCCCAAGGAAACAGGGCTCTAAAGGGTTAAATTTTGTCAGAAAGGAAAAAAAAAACATGCCCCCTGTGCTGTTTGTTTAAGGGACACAGAAAGGAAAACAGTGACACCAGGCCAGAGGTGGGGGGTTAAATGGGAAGTTTGGGTGTAAAAAAGGCGGTAAATAAGATCAGCTAAAAATTTGAAAATGAAAGAAAAGTAGAACGGGCAATATATTTGGATTTAAAAATAATGTTTATGGTGGTGGGAATACCCCTTTAAGGAATTTGGAGGCCCAAATAAAAAATCCCTTGAAAAACTTGTTCCTCAACATTCCTGAAAAAATTTTTGGGGGCAATGTGGCAAGACGCATTACCCCTTTAAAAAAGGGGACCCATTCCCCATTGGGAAAATACCGCTTCCATGGAGGGGTGTACTTGGTCAAAGGCAAAATTTTTTAGAAAAGTGGTTGTTTTTTAAAACTCCCCTCGGGCCTGTTGTTTTGATCATAAGTTAGATTTGTTTACCATCTACAATTTAAGCGAAAGTTCACCCACCCGCAAATCCAAATGATAAAAAGAAAGAAAATGATTCAAAATTCTAATTGCCCCAGGGCCCCTCTAATAATGTTTTATGTGCCCCATTTTTTAGGCAAAAAAGAGTGAGGGTTTTAAATTTTCCCATTTGGGGCCCACTTGGGGCAATTAAAAGGGCAGCAAGCTTGTGATGAACGGGCGTTTTTTTCAAAATCAGCTTTAGCCTTTTTCACCCAAATTTGTGCTTTACTAGTTTTTTGGGTGTTATCGGGCCCGGGTGGTTAGCCTTCGTTTCAGGCATACATCAATGAGTGTTATTCAAGAGACCTTTTTTGGATCACTTTTGGTGGGTACTCACCACTGCATATGGCCCACAAGACTTGATGTTTTGGAGATGCTCTAACCTATCATCGTTTTATGAAAGAGTCCTCATGCACCACTCGCTCAGACCTGTGCAAATGTGGTGAGGTCTTCTCTTTGGTTGCCACAATACAGTAAAGTTGAGCCCATGACACTGTTCCTCAGTAAAATCTGTTATCCATTAAAATTATGACATTTCGGCCACGCAAGAACTTTTTGAAGACAGTATGTTTTCTATACCTTGAAATAAAGATCGATTTCCCAGTCATCTATCTACAGTTGAAACCATGTGTTTCTCACTATCTGACATGAAATCAGAATAAATTTTACCCGTTTTAGGTCATTTAGGAACCAAAAATTATTTAGATTTGCAAAATTCCAGAATAATGAGACAGAGAAAATTTTTAAGGCATTTTTATTACTTTCTGCAAAGTCAAAAGTTTACATACATTTCATTAGTATTTGGCAGCATTGCCCTTAAAAATTTTGCATATTCTTCCACAAGCTTCTCACAATAGTTGGTAGGAATTTTGGACTATTCCTTCTGACAGAACTCATGTAACTGAGCCATGTTTGTAGGTCGCCTTGCTCGTACCTGCCTTTTCAGATTTGCCCATAAATTTTCAATACTGCCACTTTGTAACCAGTTTGACAGTATGCTTTGTGTCATGGTCCATTTGAAAGACTCATTTCCGCCTAAGTTGTAACTTCCTGGCTGATGTCTTGAAATATTGCTTCAGTTTTGCCACATAATCTTCTTTCCTCATGACGCCATCTATTTTATTAGGTGCTCCAGTCCCTCTTGCAGCAAAACAACCCCACAACATGATGCTGCCACCCCTGTGTTTCACAGTTGGGATGGTGTTTTTAGGTTTCCAAGCTTCTCCCTTTTTCCTCCAAATGTAACAATGGTCATTATGACCAAACAGTTTTGTCAGACCACAGGATGTCTTCAAAAATGTAGGCCTTTGTTCCTGTGTGCATTTGTAAATATTAATTTGGCTTTTATATGTTTGTATGTCTGTATAATTGTTTGTACAGATGAATGAGGCACCTTCAGGTACCTGGAAATTGCACCCAAGGATGATCCAGACTTCTGCAAGTCCACTATTCTGTTTCTGGTATCTTGGCTGATTTCTTTAGACTTTCCCATGATGTTACACACAGAAGCAGTGTGTTTCTGGTGTGCCTTAAAAATACATCCACAGGTGTGTCTCTAATTAACTCAGATGTTGCCAATAAACCTATCAGAAGCTTCCAAAGACATGACATCATCATATGGATTGTCCCAAATTGTTTAAAGGCATAGTAATCCTAGTGTATGTAAACTTTTGACTTTGCAGAAAGTAATACAAATGCCTTAAAATTCTCTACTCATTATTCTGGCATTTGGCAAATCTAAATAAATTTGGCAATCCTAATTGACCTAAAACAGGTAAGGTTTATTCTAATTTCATGTCAGATAGTGAGAAAAACATGTATATGGGTATTTTTAAATAGTGTATGTAAACTTCTGATTTCAACTGTATATCAGTTTGGCCCTTGTTAAAGCCACTCTTATCTTTACACTTTCCCATTTTCTCTGCTTCCAACATATAAACTTTAAAATTGACTGAATATTTGCCTAAAATATCTTACCATTTGACCGGTGGAGCAAGATAATCAATGTTATTCAGTTCTCTGTTAGCGGTTATGATGTTACAGATAGTCAGTGTATTTCTTGAATACATGAAAAATAGAAAATGTAGGAACTTTTCATTGTTTTGTGTATACAGTTCATTTGCGCACTTATGTGTCTCCATGGTTACTGACTGCCTACAAACCTGTATAGTTTGATTTTGCAGTTATATGTAACTACCTTTGATCTGATGCTTGCCAATTAGAAATAATTGGATTTGTACTATCTGTAATCATGTAACACATCACTATCAGAATTATGCCGGTGTCCGTGAGATTGTGTTTTATTTGTTTTAGTTTATGTCAACAGTTCATCTAAGATATATAATATATCCTTCATAATTCTACAGCTTTGAAAATCATATTCTATGTATTTTTACTTTTACAGTGCTTTGAACTAAGAATCACATTTATTTAGGTTTGCTGTCAATGTTAACGCTTCACAAACAGCTGCAACTTTGGCTGTAAATTCAGAAGCCTCCGAAAACGGAAAAAAATGGAAAGTATAATGGTTATTAAAGTGCAAATAATAAACAAAGCAATTAGTATAAGTCGCTGATATACCCTGTTTCCCCGAAAATAAGACACTGTCTTATATTAATTTTTGCTCCTAAAGACGAGCGAAGACTTATTTTTAGGGGATTTTTTTTTTTCTGTGAACAATAATTCATCTTTATTGTTGAACAAAACATCAACCTGTATTAATATATTGTAGTGATTCATCACAAACATCAGCATAAGCAGCCAAACTCTGAATTGCATAAAAAAATGCACTTTTGTCTTATTTTCGGGGGTGTCTTATTTTCGGGGAAACAGGGTATATCTAATGAAAATCTGACTATAGATTCAGGGAATAGGGGGCAGATATTTTTCTGACATCTTGTCAGTTATCTGGTTACTAAAATTCTACAGTCAGCCTAAAATGGCTAATAAAGGGGGCCAAAGATTGCATTCATTTGCATAGCAAAGTAGATACGATAGACTTTTAGATTTAGCATTTCTTTAAGCTAAAATTAAACAAAATGCTTAAATGTGGTATTTAGGTTTAGGTGGACTTATTTACACGGCTTGTCTAACCAACAAAAAAATTCTCAAATAGCTTGCATGAGTCTTCATTCGTCTTCCTATGATGTTTTCTGTGCTTACTTGTGTTTTCCAAATGCTGTATATAGCCTTCATTCTCAGCAGCCGAGCAAAAGGATTTCCTGTTTTGAATGCGGTCTTCCTGTATCCTGTAAAACTACCAGCTCAGGGTTCCTTTGCTGTGCTTTGCTTGCCTTTCTAAATCACAACCATAGTCTCAGTGCGCAACCTCTTTTCCTCTCTCAAGTTTAAAGCCTTGGAAGGCTGGAACAAATGGATGTGGCTTTAAAGGCCAAATCCATTTGGTCACCTGATTTCCTGGGCTCTACACACTAATGTTTAACATACAGAACTACTGAGCGTCCTTTCATCAGAACTGCAGAAAGCCTAGTATTCTTTCAGGAGTTTTTGCACCGTGAAATAATAAAGTATAGGAGGCAGAAATCTGCCTCAGGCGCTTTGTGCTGTTTTCTCATTGAAATGACACGCTTTTAAAAAATGCAGCAAAAACAAATGCATTTTTTTTTTTTTTAGAACTGATGCTTTTTTAATGTGAGAGGATTGGTAATAAACTCTCATTTGGAACAAAGTGAAATTTGGGTTAATTATAAAATGTGTACGTTTTTAAACTGCTCAATGTAGTAAAAATTACACCAAAAACACAACATATGGACCCAGCCTTAGTAATAAGCAGAATTTATGTAATAAATGTTCAATATAATGATTGCATTCAGAAGGCCATGGACTGGGGTTTCAGCTGGGCAGACTATCTGCTCTTGAGTTGTCATATACTAGTGCAAAGCATCTGTTAATCGCAGTTTTCATTTCGGAAGGAAGCTCTTTAGCAGCAATGTGTCAACAACATCTGTTTGATCAGTCAGTCCCTGATATCATTCTGACGTGTATGAGGACTGTAACGTTGTTATTGTCACTCAAGACACTCTGCAGCACTGACTATTTCATCAAAATGTGATGACAAATATTTATATTATTTATTAGTATTATTTACAAAGAGACAAGATTCCTAAAATATTTATGTGCTCCAGAGACCACAACATTGTGTCATGTGCAGCCATTTCCAGTTTTCATCAGTTGTTCATGTGATCAGTCAAGGTAATCAAACTGCTTAAAGGGAATGTCGCCAATTTTTTTTTTTTTTTTTTTACTTATTAAATCAAGCCCCTGATCCAAATTCTTTTCCTCTCAGTCGTTTTTATTTCCTGATTGTAGATTTCTCTATTCGGCCGTCTATATATGATTGAGGGAAAGACATTCTTGCTTGCACTGCTTTAACAGCAGTCAGAGAGATGCTTTACAGCAGCTTCATGCACATAGGATTCTTAAGACAGATTCTGTCCCATAGACTTGTATAGGAGAGTTTTCACTGTGAAGGGAGGGGAGAGGAAGAGCTGTGACATCTCCTCTTGTGACTGGTGGATTCTGTGTTATCTGGACACAATGGTGTCTCCTTTCAGTCTGACCCTGCTTTTACTGATAATGAGCAACTGCTGAAAAGCTCTCTAAGCAGAACAGGAAGTGTCAGACGATTATTAGGCTTAGTGGCCAAAGTGAAAACTGCAGGACTTAAGAATTATTAAAAAAATACTGAAAGTGCAGGGGAGATGAGGAAACTGGGAGTGCAGGGGAGATGAGGAAACTGGGAGCAGTGCTGCAGACCAAGAGAGACCTGTTTTACAGGAGACAGGCAGTAAAGGTGACATACAAAATGCTACATTAATCACTCCCCCTGTCAATGCTTGCACTCCCTAAGACCTTCACCAAGCCTCTCACCAGCATCATTTAGGGGATCTGTAATGGACACTTTGTTGAGTCTGTTGCCAGCCAAATCCCTTGTCTATACAACTATCAGAGGCATTAACCCTGAAACTGCCGATGGCTGACACATACTGGCTAAACCAGGATTCCCAGCCTGAATCTGCATCATCCCAAAGGGATAACCACTGCTGATAAGTTTATTCCTAATTATGAAGAAATTCTGAATCTGCTTCACCTAACATACCCAGGACAAAGCTTTGCTCGCATTAAGAGATCACCCTGAATTGCAGGCGCCGCTCTTCTTGTTACCAACAAAGAGTGATCTGTCAGCACTGGCACATGACTTAAAAAGTGCCTGGAAGCAGGATCTCACAAGGGTTCAGTCTGATGTCTCAGCCTTGCAGGATAAAGTTCACAACCTTGAATCATTCCAGACGTCCGTGCAGCGTACCATCACTGATCTGCAATCCTCTATTGCAAACCAACAAGCAACCCAACAACAGCTTACTGATCACTTAGATGATTTAGAAAATCGCAATAGAAGGAACAATGTAAGAGTGAGAGGACTTCCAGAAACAGTAAAGACACAAGCATTAGGACAATCACTAACAAAGTTGTTCAATTCTATACTTGGGAAAAGTGAGGATTCACATATCGAAATAGATAGGGCACACCGAGCGCTGCGCCCTCAAAGTCAAGACCCAGCCAGACCACGTGATGTGATTTGCCATATTCACTATTTCTCGGTAAAAGAAGAAATTATGAAAAAGGCTCGAACCATCCCTGCTATCTTTTTTGAAGGAGCCAAGATCTCGCTATTTCCTGATCTATCTAGACGGACTTTACAACTAAGAGCTGCAACCAGACCACTGCTATCGGTCTTACAGGCAAACCAAATTACATACCGTTGGGGTTACCCATTTGCCCTGTATGTCCGCACAGATGCTGGGACAGTCTCCTTCAAATCACCAAGGGACTTACCAAATTTCCTTTCTGCCTTAAAGCTACCTCCAGTGACCTTGCCAGACTGGGACACTCTTTCACAGCAAACTCTAAACCAGCAGTGGCAGATAAGCACTACATCCCCAAGAGGATCATCGATCTCTGCTGCTCCAAAAGAACAAAGACCACATACACGCCTCAAGACTGTAGCCCAGCTTGAAAGAGTGGATGCCACAGTTAGAAGAGGATTGCATTACAATACGCCGTGAGAGTGTCTTAACTAAGAATGTTTTATATTGCTTTTTCCTAGGTGTCATAACACATAACTAATATGAAGGACCCTACAAATTATATCTTACTGTTTGTTCACTTTGTAGGTCATCATCACTTGAGATAACAGTTATAGATTGAATTAGAAATGGCCCCATGGAGTTTGAAGTCTGTCTGCCCTCCCTTAACTGAAGTTTGAAATTTGGTGTATTGAATTTACTCTGTATACCAAAGTTCAGACAACTTTTTTTTTCTCTCCCTCAGGTAGACATTTCCCCCCCATAGGAATATGTTGAGCATTGCATGCTCGCTTTGCGCAGCTATGATTGCTGCACGGTTCGCTAATTTTTCATTGCCTTACCATTTACTGTTAGGCTTTTCTTTTGAGTTAAAGTTCAGCTATGTTTCTATATGTTGTAATTTGTGCTGCTTTTTGTGCGATTTGCGGGGACCTCTGGTGGTGACAACAACACATTTAACACTTTTTTTTCCTAATGACTAGTCTACACATAGTATCCCTTAATGTTAAGGGATTCAACGTCCCGGAGAAACGATCCCAAATTCTTTACAACATGCACAAGCAGAAGGTTCACATATTATGTGTTCAGGAAACCCACCTTATTTCTGGGCATCTCTCATCTTTCAAAAATAAATACTTCCCTACGTGGTGTCAGAGCAGTAACCTCACTCACAAAACAAAGGGGGTGGCAATATTCATACATAAAAATCTCCCATGCAAAGTACTAGAGGTCAAAACAGACAACAACGCACGGTATGTCTTTGCCCGTTGTGAAATTGAGAACAGCATCTATACTATTGCAAACATATATGCCCCAAACCAAGGGCAACTCACTTTCTTTAGTAAGATGCTGGATGAATTAAATAATTATGCACAAGGTAAAATAATATTGTGTGGGGACTTCAATTTAGCCCTTCAACCTGAGGTTGACACCTCATCTGGCACGTCCACTACATCATGGAACAAACTTAACAAAATAAAAAAATTATTATATAGTATGCAGCTAATTGATACTTGGAGAGTCAGCCACGCTAACATGAGGGATTATACCTTCTATTCAAACCCACATAAGTCTTACAGTCGCATAGACTACATATTCGTACAGCATACCCTTCTGTCATCTCTCCAAAAAACTTCTATAGGTAATATATTGTTGTCTGACCATGCTCCAGTACATTGCGAACTCCTACTTTCCATAAGTAGCAGCAAACAATTTACATGGAAGCTTAATGAATCGCTCCTTAAAGATGCCCTGTGCGTGCAGGAAATTACCCAAACAATTAATAATTTCACACAAATACATGACACAGATTAAATGGGAAGCTCTGAAGTGTGTGGTGCGCGGAGTTTTAATCAAACATGGGTCGAGGCTCAAAAAAGAAGCAGCAGCCAAACTGCAGATGCTCTTACTCAAACTGTCTTCATTGGAGACAGCTCATAAAACCTCACTTGCAGAACATGAACTGCGCGAAATCACACAGGTCAGACATGAAATTAAACAGCTTCTTGACAAAAAATCTGCTCGCTTCAAACAGATATGCGCACATTCTTATTATATGTGGAGCAATAAGCCTAGCAGAATGTTAGCACGTGCGCTCCGTGAAAAAAGAGCCTCGTTATTTATCTCCTCTATTAAATCACCAACTGGTCATATTGTACACACCACCCCACAGATTTTGGAACAATTCCATTCTTACTATCAGGGGCTGTACAATCTCCCTAGGTGTAACCACTCTTCAGATTCTCTGGAGGGATTTTTGAAGAAATCTTCACTGCCGAAGGTCTCTCCAGAAAAACTGTCTCAATTAGAGTCACCATTTTCACCAGATGAATTACAAACAGCCATTTCTTCCCTACCTGCAGGCAAGAGTCCAGGCCCTGATGGGTATACTGCAATATTTTTCAAAACTTTTAAGGAACTACTAGCGAACCCATTGTTAGACTCATTTAACTCAATTTCCCAATCTCAACTTTTCCCGCCTTCCTTTTTACAAGCACATATCACTGTAATCCCCAAGCCAGGTAAAGACCCAATGCTATGCCCTAGCTATAGACCTATATCGCTTTTAAAATACGATACTAAATTATTTGCTAAAATGATAGCACTGAGACTCAATTCAATTTTAGGGAAACTAATACATTTTGATCAGGTGGGATTCGTCCCATCAAGGGAAGCTAGGGACAATACCCTAAAAACTTTTTCTATCATAAATCACGCTTCTCATCAAAACACACCATGCATGATCCTATCGCTGGATGGAGAAAGCGTTCGACAGAGTAGACTGGCGATTTTTGCAGTCTGCTCTTTCAAACATTGGTGTGGGTCCCGTTATGATGCACAGATTCCTTGCCTTATATCATGCCCCTTGCACCCAGATAAGAATAAATGGGTCCCTTTCCAGACCGTTTCAGATCCGCAACGGAACCAGGCAGGGATGTCCGCTATCACCTATTCTATATGTCATTATTATGGAACATCTGATGCAGTCCATCAGAAACGCAGGAGATGTGAGAGGTATCCAAATAAAGGGTCAGCAATACAAATGCTCTGCATTCGCAGATGACCTCCTTTTATACATTGCACATCCGATTACATCTCTCCCGGTTCTAATGAATATCCTAAAGGAATTTGGCCAACTTAGTAATTTCAAAGTAAATTTTTCTAAAAGTATTGCATTAAACATTAACCTTCCAGTCTCGGTAGTGGACTCAATAAAACATAACTTCCCTTTTAAGTGGGCTAAGCAATCATTTACTTACCTAGGGATACAAATCCCGCTATATCAACATCTTGTATACGACCTCAACTATGCTCCCCTATTAACTTCTATAAAAGCTGACCTTAGCAGATGGGATAAAAAAAGATTTCTCTTGGGTGGGGAGGGTGAACATCGTAAAGATGAATATCTTACCACGTCTGTTATACCTTTTCCAGACTATCCCACTTAAGCTTCCTAAGACCTTCTTCCAGGGTATCAATAAACATCTTACGCACTTCATATGGGCTGGAAAGAAGCAAGAATTGCAAGAGACATTTTGATTCGATCCAAAATAAAGGGTGGTTGCTTTGCCGGACATCAAATCATACTATGTAGCGGCGGCCGCCACCCAGAGTGATAGACTGGTTCCACCATACGACAACAAAATGTTGGGTTCAGATGGAAGAGGCAATAATCGGCTCCCCATTATCAGCTCTACCATGGACACTATACTCTGATAGGAACAGAATTAAAGGAGTTGTCTCATTAATAGCTTTCAGCCTCTGTCTGTGAATGGGAGTTGAATTGAGGGGCGTGCTAGCTTCTCTGCCTCTTCCCCCCTCCCTCTTCCCCCCTCCCCTCAGCACACAGGCAGCTAGCCGCCCGTAACTTCGATACAGCAGGGGGATTGCTGCCAGAGTTAACCCTGTGTGTGCCTGCCTAGAGAGGTCTATGATTGCTAATAGCAGAACAGAGGGCTGCAAGTGTTCCTATACCCTCTGCTTAGCTTACATATCTCCACATCTCCAGCAACAACAAACAAACCCTCTCAGAACAGAGGCAGGGAAGCTGCAAAGTGTTACTCAGGATGTGTCCCTAGTACAGCACAGCATGAACTGTTCACAATCTGTATAGTATTATTTAGTTACAGCTCCACAGACATCATGATTATAGTAACAAACAGGGTCACTGCTGTCACATCTATTGATCAGCCTAATCTCTGCTCAATCTGTGTAGAGAGCAGGAGGAAGCAGGCACACACAGGTTAATCCAGGCAGCACGGACATAGAAGCCAGAGTCCTCCCTCCTCCTCCCTCCACTACAGAAGCATTCTGTGCGTGAGGGGCTCTCTGCTCCTACCTGTCTTCAAAGGTGATGAGTCATTCAGACCTGACAGCCAGTAAGATAAGGATCAACATGTCGGCTGCTATAGAAATTTGAGAAGCTGATGCACTCCTATGAACAGGGCTAGCTCAAAATCAGTAGAACATTTGTAATGAACTTATATTGCAAAGCTGCTTGTTTTGTAAAGATCTTTTAATTAAAACCCAATCATTGTAGCGAGACAACCCCTTTAAAGCCACAATTATACCTCTTGTTGCCATAATCAATTCTTCTGTTCTCAGAGTGTATGGTCCAAAATATAGGCTATTCTTCCCAGACGGGCCTCTTATCCCGATAAAAGGGAATACAGCCCTATCAATATCTATTCCCACCTTGCTATATCAAAAAGACTCAAAAGATCGAACTCTCACATTACACGACTTTCTGGACACCACCTCCTTTAAAGCTTATGAAACACTAATACCTTTCGAGAAGAGAACACCCAACACGTGGTTACAGTATATGCAAATCAGACATTTTTACACTGTTAATAAAAAGAAACTAGATTTACATAGGGATTTAACAGAATTTTAATCACTATGTGCTCTTAAGAAACCTCCAGCCCATCTCATCTCTCAGATATATAACATGATAATTACTACCTTAACCCCATACAAACCCACTTATCAAAATCGATGGGAGACAGAACTTAAACGCTCATTTACTGATGACGAATGGGAGAAAGCATGTATTTTAACACATAGGGCATCGGTATCTTGCCGAATCCAAGAAACAAATTTCAAAGTTCTGTCTAGATGGTATAGGGTACCAACCCTCCTTAATAAACTATATCCCTCAGTCCCATCATGTTGCTGGAGATGTGGGGAAACACAGGGATCAATGACCCATATCTGGTGGGGGTGTATGGAGATCCAGTCTTTCTGGACCAGAGTGATTGACATAATTAAATTAATCACGGGAATAACCTTGCAGAATGATCCCTCTGTGCTCCTTCTTTTTATGTTCCCGCAAAGCACCTATGCCCTAAAGGGAAGTCTCATGCTCTTTCTTTTAGTAGCAGCAAGGATTCTGATCCCGACTTTGGACATCCACCATAACTCCGTCGATCACATCCTGGTTTAGGGAGATTTTCCATCTACAGAGAATGGAGGACCTCAGAGCAGATAATTCTCACCTCCTCGACAAGCACAATAGGACATGGAGGGATTGGGTCTCCTTCATATCTTCCCCTGAATACTCCAACCTCATATAAGACCTTCTTTGTATCTTTTGGGATCTTTCCTCAGACTAGATATAGAATGAAGTTGTTGGGCCTGGGGGTCCTATGCGGGATGTGCATAATTGGCAGCACTTAGTTGTTATTATTTTTCTGTTTTAATGTAAGTTTGGGTCTGATGATATGTTTCAGTTCTGATTAATCTTATTGCTAATCTGTAGACCACTATCACAATAATAGTAAATTTTTTATATAACTTTTGCTTTTAGGTTACCAATCCAGGAGCATTGTGTTATTTCATGAGGTTATATTAACCCATTTAAAAAAGTTAATAGAAATTTCTATGTCTATTCTACTAGATGTGAATTACAGAAAGGACTGTTGCATTATTTCTATTTTCTCTTGTACTGCTGATTGCATTTATTAATAAAATTACTTCTTTGAATATGAAAAAAATACTGAAAGTGATATGAAAAATGAAAAAAAAACCAACCAAAAATTCCTAAAAAATGTGTTTAACATAAAAATATGAGTTAAACAATAGGTCATTTTTTGATGACACATTCCCTTTAAAGAACTTTTAAAAAAAAATATAATGCTAACTCACTAGCAATTTTCTAGGAGTATCATTTGTTTAATTTCAGATCAGTTGCATACATACATTTTGTGTAGTGTTGCACTTCGAGTTCTCGTTGATCCACTTACCTTACCTGAATTTTGCCAGAGATCGCAAGAAAATCAGACAACCAATTTGCAGTCTGCCCGTTAGACTGGAAAAAAAGCTGGCTGCTGATTGATTGCCCAATTTCCCATAATTTATAATGTAATGTAATTATCATGCAATACCTAGTCAAACCACCTGTCTAAGGCATGTTCTCCTGAGTAGACAGAAGTGCAGTCTATTCTGTGTGGCAAGCACATTGTAAATCACAGGATTACATCATCAACTATAAAGTCCATCCTCGCAGCTCTGTCCCCACGCCACCCTCCACGGTCCTTTGTATGTATTTTCATGCATGGAGAGCTGGAGAAGATATACCATCTGCTTTATGTCAGCATATAATAGTGCAATGATGTAATTGAGTACAATAGACCCTAGCTTATCAACCTGTGGTATTTTTACCCAAGAAGGTGCACGCTATGTTTCTACAGAGTACCTGAATTTTCCTAATGCCAAGCTTTTAGTGAGCAGTAGTGTATGATCATAGAGTACTTTGAATAGGGGATTCCTGGCTTGGAAACATTATAAAAAAACACTGGACTACACTACCCAGGATAATGCCATTAACCTCATTTTAACCCTACATTAGACCAGAAGAGAAATTGTCTTTAACAGTTTTGCTGCCCTAACAACTTTCATACCATAACAGACCATAGGTGATGGTGGCATTAACCACTTTAATACTTAATGAGGAGTTTTCACCATGCTGCTTCATGGAGCCCAAACCAGCTTCAGGCTTATACTTCTTGTTCAGGCAGTGTGTTGTTCTACAGCAGTGACTGGTATATCAGCTCTGCAATTCCTAGCTGAGCCTATTAGAGGGAAATTGCTAGTAGAAGGGTATAAACAGCAGGACAGGAGGCTACAGGGCTCTAAAGTGTTAAAGTCAGTAACATAAATGAACTGTGATCCGGGCTGCTGATAACACACAGCAGGGAGTGATGTTACCATGGTGGGTAAGGGCTTCTAGAACAGAAAGAGATGGTCGCTAACCTAGGGAAGGTTGGGTACATAAGCAGGAGACAAGAACTGCTCTAGCTCTGAAAGTTAGCAAAATTAGAACAGCAATGTATTTGTTAATGTTCTTTGTTTACCTTTGCCTAACTAACTAATCAATATGGTGAGAATACCTCTTTAATACCAGCAGGGATAATAGGATTAAAAACTTCACTGTACAAAACCACCAGAAATGCTGGCATTATCCCCTTCATTACACTTACCACCTGAGATTATGACTCATTTTTTTTTTTTTTACCTATAAAGACCACCCAGAATACAATGTGTTATTCACTAAGCTCTCTTTGACCACCAGGGCTGTTACAAATAACCCATGGGACATACCATATTGAGTATTAGTTCGCAAGCCATACCTAATCTGATAGGGGAATATACTAACATTTAAGCTATGTTTTAGAGAATGGTTTTTCTTAAAGGGGTTGTCTCACCACAAGGATTGCTTTTTATGTTAAAGATCTTGCAAAAACAAGTCACTTTGCAATATGTGTCCATTAACAGTGTCCTAGCTATTCTGAGATATCCCCTCTTTTATGGGCTGTATCAGCTTCTCAGGTCACTATAGCTATAGACCTGTACAATCTCTCATGATAGGCTGCCAGCGCTGGTTGCTGTAGCTACAGACCTGACTTCTACTGCAGCCTAGTAGAAGCCAGTAAACACGCTCCTGAATTCAAAGTGAAACTAAGAAAACAGGACTGAGGTAAGATGAATCAATGTAGTGAGACAACCCCTTTAAGTTAAAGGAGATGGCCAGTAAAAAAAAAGTTGGATTTTTTCTAAAGAGTATCTCTTCTAAAGTTGGACACTTTTGGAATGTACTTTAATTAGATTTGATACAGTTCTAAATAAGATATTTGATGGCGGGAAACACAGTAGATCTATGTGTCTATATACACAAAAATCAACTCTGTGTTTAGCCCTTGAGAGACCAGGTGACCATGGGATTTTGGCTTTCTTCCAAACAGCTGCAGAGAAGGGAGGCTATGTACAGCACAGGAAAAACATCACAGGAAACCATTACAGGGGTTTTTTTCATCAGAAAACTTGTTTAATCACATTCAAGGGCAGAGACCTATTTTTAGAATTTGACACTAGTGTATAACTACAAGTTTGGTTCCAAGAAATAAAAGCAATGACATAGGAAATGGTAAGCGTTTTCAATTCGAAACATTGATTTTCGTCAGAACGCAGTACATCTGGTTATAGCTGGTTATAGAGCAGCGATAAACAGATGACATGATATCTTCACAAGTATATAGGAAATTGTAATCATAGCGGGTGACTGGAAGGTCAGGAGCTGCATCGGTTGATTAAGGTAAATGATGCTGAAGTTTGACAGCCTTGCTTCCATTCCTGTCATTGTAGTCACGACAAAAGACATGGAAAAAAACTGCAAGGACCAAAAATTACTAGGGTGCCCAGGAATGACAGAAGTTCTTAGAAGGGGGCTCATCTAGAAAAGCACCAGGCTGTCACAGAACACCTGATGGAAATCACTGTCCAGCAGGAGTACATTATCCCATATGTATATAACATGTTTGTATGCATACTACACATATGTTACTGTTAATGTACATACAACACATATGTTACTGTTTCATTGATTGTAATATGACAATTGCTAAAAAGAGGTTATGACAATTGTTTGGGCATGTCCCCACGGCACGGGTTGTTGGCCGGTTTTTCAGACGGTTTGCGGTTTTACAGACCGTCTGAAAAACCAGCCGCAAACGAGCACAATGGGCTTCTATGGAAAACCCGTGCAGCAGTCCCCACTGCACGGGTTTTCCACCCAGCAGTTTTTCAAACCACCGGCCGCCCGGAAAACATTATGCATGCACATTCTTCCGTACGGGTTTTGGACTTAATATGTGCATGTCAATGTGAAGGGAGAGGGCTTTTCTCCGCTCATCGCAGCCGTGGGGACGGCACACAAACCGGCCACATACTGGTCGGATAAACCGACTGGTATTTGTCCATTGCCGTGTAAACGAGCCCTTTGCCATTGTGATGGATCCACTTGTACTTTGCATTTTCCATCTTGAGTCCTCTCTCTTCGAAATTGTGCATGAGTAGAAAAATGGCAATTCTTTGTAAATTTCGCCCAGATGTATTTTCAAAGACATGAATGCATTTCTGAAGAAAGACTGTGCAATTGCAGTAATTTATTTACAAATAAATCTTTTAGTCATCATCTACCTTCAGATGTTTGATTTCCTTTTTACTGCTCCATTGTCTTCACTAAGAAAAGGCTTTACTGGATGATTACCCATAGAATAGTGAGAAATAATTGACATTATTTAATAGATTCTTTTTTCTCTTCAGTTATATTATATGCTGAAAAAAATAAACATACTGCGTCATTGCAATTTAGATAGCTCAGGTCCATCTGCCTCTGTAACACATTAGCTGCTGTTGTTTTTATTTCATTTTATATTCAGATTGGTTGTATACAATGTATGCTACGTTTACTGCCATGTTTAGTTTATTATTTGACCTCAGCAAAGTTACCATATATTATATATTGTCATTATGTATTGCGTCTCAGCTGTTTAAAATGTATCCACCTTAGGCTATGTTTACACGGTTTAAAATGGGACGTATTTCAGTCCGTAATTTCGCGCTGTACTGTGCGAATTATGGCTGGAATACGTCCCAGTCATTACGGTAATCCACAGTTCTCATAGAGAACTATAGATTACGTCTCCTCTGCCTGCTCGGCGAATACGCCACGGGGGGAGATAATTGACATGTGAATTACCAGCGGCGTATACGCGCCGCCAGTAATGATAATCTATGGGCCGGCGAGGTGCCGGCCCCCCCGCTCCCGCCCACACGGCGTAATTGCGGGGCGTAATGACGCCCCGCAAATAAGCAGTGTGAACATAGCCTTAGGCTACGTCCACACGGCAGAGGACAAAATTCTGGTCGGATTCTAACCACAACCCGACCAGTATTTTACACTCGGTTTTCGTTTTTGTACTGGTATTTGTTCAGTTTTTTGCCGTGGTTTTTGGATTTCAATTGAACTGGACTATAATCCACCATTTTCATCTGAAATTAAACAGATTATAGAACATGTTCTAAGTTTGTTGACCTGGTTTTCGGATTTGAAAATCTGACCTCTGAAAATCCAAGCTGTGTAGACTACAACTCGGATTTTCTATTGAGGTCTATAGGGATGAGTTGCAGTTGGATTTTTGCGGATTCTAAATACCAAATCTGCTGTAAATCACTGTGGTGTAGACATAGCCTTATAATAGAAACTCAAGTCTGATTAAAAGGGTTCTTCAGATTTAGAAAAACAGGGCTTTTTCCCTTAAAATCAGTACCATATATATTTATTTCTGGTATTGTATATCAAATCCTTTAAATTGAAGGGAGTATGCTGCAAAACCACACACAAGCTGTGGACAGGTGCGGTCCTATTTCTGGAAGAAAACAGCCATGGTTTTTTTCTTATCTTGGAGAAGCCTCTTTTATTATTTAAATTTTAGGGGGTGAGGTTTATTCTGCCTTGTTTAAGCAATTTACTATAAAGGGGTAGTTCCATTTTGAAGCTCCTATGTCAACTTTTCCCTAATGTAACATAATAAATCTTTGTAATTGCTCCCGATTTTTTGCAGCATTACCAAGATCTTCCTCTTCTTCTATCCTGCGTCCTCTTATTTATGAGCCATTTACCCTGGTTCCAGTCACCACCATGGTCCTGCAGTAGTGGCAGCATGTGTGCAGATGTGCCCTTACGGTTTTCTATATGTCTGAGTGGGTTATTTAGCCCCATCCATGCCTCCTTGTGCCCCCTTTCTGTCTGGGATGAAGTGGTGCTCTAGGCAGTCGCCTACCTTCGCCTACCCGCTGTCTCAGCCTTGGCACCCAGGAATCCGCAGAGCTGTCCTATTCAGCTGCCTTTGGCGTCAGCAGCATGCTGATATAAGTGGCACTGTGATGGTTACGTGTAGGAAGGACTTTCTACTGCCACTCAAGATGAAAAACCAGTGCAAGAAGTGGAAATAAATAGTGGAAACATGAGGTAACATACGTATGGAGGGGTGTGAAATGTATATTTTTAACAGAATATTTGATATGGGGGCTATAATTTAAAGGGGATATATGAATTACCCTATCCATTCAGTTCCTTCATTCAGAAGTAAAAGTTTTGTTTTTGGTGGGTTACTGGTGGGTTAACTGTTCTTCTGGATTGTTCAGCTAGTTTTACCCAATAAGAAGAATTCTGGTACTCACCAAATGCTTAGCATGGTTCTTTTTTTGGCTGTTCAGCATATATAGTACTTGTTTGTGAACCTACTAAGCGCTGTTTTCAACTGCAACTACTATCCAACATCTGGGGTCAACAATGTCTGTAGGAACTTTACAAAGCTAATGTTTTTTTGCACAACTTATAGCTTTGGGATGGAGTTCTATTTTTTCCTTCTAAACTTTTAAGAGGGAGAACAATACATTCATTCATACTTATAGGATTTCCACTGTCACCATTCATTTAATTTTTTTTTTTTTACTTATTAAATCAAGCCCCTGATCCATATTCTTTTCCTCTCAGTCGTTTTTATTTCCTGATTGTAGATTTCTCTATTCGGCGTCTATATATGATTGTGGGGAAGACATTCTTGCTTGCACTGCTTTAACAGCAGTCAGAGAGATACTTTACAGCAGCTTCATGCAGATAGGAGCCTTAAGACAGATTCTGTCCCATACACTTCTATAGGAGAGTTTTCTAGTCAGGCTCTGTGACCTAGGAAGAAATCACTGTGCAGGTAGGTGATAGGGGAAGCTGTGACATCTCCTCTTGTGACTGGTGGATTCTGTGTTTTCTGTACACACTGGTGTCTTCTTTCAGTTTAATCTTGCTTTTACTGATAATGAGCAGACAATGAAAATCTCCCTCTTCAGAACAGGAAGTGTCAGACTCTTATTAGGCTAAGTGGCCAAAGTGAAAACTGCGGGACTTAAGAATCAATAAAAAATACTGAAAGTGATATGGAAAATTAAAAAAATTCCTAAAAATGTGTTTAACATAAAATTATGAGTGAAACAATAAATCATTTTTTGATGACACATTCCTTTAACTCCTTAATCACCGCGCACCGTCTTTTGGCGTCGGCTGGTGTGGGTCATTCGTCTGCAGCGACGTCTTTGGCGTCGCTGTAGACATCGGCGTTTGCGGCACCCGGCGCCACAATTGCTCTTGGGTTGGGGCTGTAATACACAGCCCCGATCCCAGAGCATCCCCTGCGAGCACCGGGTAGCGGAGGAAACCTCCGTAAACTGGTGCTTTAACCCTTTGATTGCGGCGGTGCATTACCGCAGCGCAATCAAAGGGTTCCCCTGCTCTGTCGTGTGATCGGAACACCTGGTGACCAGACAGAGCCCGGGGAACGGCTGCACAGTCAGCCTTGGGGACCTAGAGTGGCCCCAGAGCTGTCTGTGTACTAAGCCAGTGACCAGGATGCACTGGGTGCTGTCCTAATCACTGCCTGTGTCAAACTGACACAGATTAGAATGTATTAGCATATATGAATATGCTAATACATTACTAAGTGTAAAAAAAAATGTAAAAAAATGTTAAACAGTTCTCCCTTCATGGGAGTAAAAAAAAAGTAAAAAAAAACCATAAAAAGTGTAAAAAAAGAATAAAAAAATAAATAAATAAAAATAAATATTTAATAAAAAATAATTGTGCATAAATTACACGCACAAAAAAACCTACACATATTTGGTATCCACACGACCATAATAACCTGTAGAATTTATCTAACAAGTTATTAAGTGTGAAATGTGAATGGTGTAAAAAAAATAAAAAAAATAATGTAATTATTTATAAGTGAACTTAAACTATTCCCCCACAACTTGTCTCAAATAAAACGAGGCCTCATACAACTGTGTCATTGAAAAAATAAAAAAGTTACAACTGTTGAAACGCAAGGAGGCAGAAACTAAAAAAATGTTCTGGTCGTTAACTACTTTTCAGGCATTCAGGGGTTAAAGGACTTGTGGAGGAGTAGTATCTGTACTTTCACTTGCGCCCCTCACTGCAGTCATCATTAAGACTGCAGTGTTGAGTCTACTCTGTTCAAAAGCCAAAGTATCTGCCGTCAGATAATATTTAATCTATTCATATAAATTATGCATCCGACACTTTCCTTCTTCAGAACCACTGAAGTCAAATAGAGCTGTAAGAGCGGCCAAAAATAATTCCAATTTTATTTTATTTCAAAGAATTTTTAAAAGGATTCACTGATAAGATATTAAATGTGTCATTACCGAGTTACATGAAATATTCAGTGCAGAGAGATCAGAGCTGTAGACTTGTTACTTTAGAGAAAGGAAGTCGGAGTTCATAAAATGAATAACCTTAGTTTCTGCTTGGTTCGGGGTGCCAAGCTGACATTTCATTGATCTACAGGAGGTATTTATATTGGGCAGAACTTTTTACCAGAGACTAAGTGCAGGTCAGTAAACCTGGCATGATCCTAGACCACTCGGTTTGCTAGGATCCAGCCAATAGATAATTTTTTTTTTTCTTCATACAATCCAAATGGGTTTTAACAGAGGTATATTTCAACATAAATTTCAGTGTTAAAGATCAATCCAGGGATGCACAACATTTTTTGAGCTAAGAACTAGACTGTCAGCATGTAGTACTTAAAGAGACTATATTTACTACATAGATAACTAAATGCAAATTTATATTAAACTGTACAAACCAGTCTGTTCTGGAGATTTGATCAAAAGTAGAGCTAAATAGTGACATTGGATGTAGTGTCATAAAGTAGCAATACCACATCCTGCCCTAACATTGTATCACATCCATCTGCAAATAGGTGAAATACATTGTGACTGTATATTGTGGCACCGTTATCCTGCTTCATTACCCCATGGTCATAGACAGTCAGAAATAATAAGCAGCATATCCCATTGTGGTGGCAGCATCCCATTCTTAGGCTACATAAGCAGTCATCAGTATAGCTTCAAGCAATGAGCAGCACCTTTTATACCAAATCTGGATGCTGCAACTAAGGATATTATATTAAACGTTTAACATCACCTCTCGGCTGGGTCTCTCTCCTAGTTGCATTGAATGACGATACAAGACGGATGCAACTGTTTACCTGTACTGATGTATTATATTGGTGCACAACCATTGTAGAGCACGTGTGATTCTGAAATGTGGCTGATGTAAAGATGACACTTCAGTCAATGCAAATCATCAGAGCAAGGTCCGTACAGACACTGAACCAAAGCTTAAAGGGAATGTGTAATCAAAAATGACTTATTGTTTAACTCACATTTTTATGTTCAACACATTTTTTAGCAATTTTTGGTTATATTTTTTTTAAATTTTCCATATCACTTTCAGTTTTTATTTTAATAATTCTTAAGTCCTGCAGTTTTCACTTTGGCCACTAAGCCTGATAATAGTCTGACACTTCCTGTTCTGTACAGAAAGATTCTCAGTTGTCTGCTCATTATCAGCACAAAGAGGGTCAAACTGAAAGGAAACACCAGTGTGAATAGATAACACAGGATCCACATAGTTCACCCTTTCACCTCCCTGCACAGTGACTTCTTCCCAGGTCACAGAGCATGACTAGAAAACTCTCCTATAGAAGTCAATGGGACTGAGTCAGTCTTAAGTCTCCTATGTGCATGAAGCTACTTTAAAGCATCTCTCTGACTGCTGTTAAAGCAGTGCAAACATGGCCTTGTGGCCAAAGTGAAAACTGCAAGACTTAAGAATTATTAAAAAATATTGAAAGTGATATGAAAAAAAAAATACAAGCAAAGTTTCCTAAAAAATGTGTTTAACATAAAAATGGGAGTTAAACAATGACTCATTTTTTGATGACACATTCCCTTTAATAATCTTTTAGTTCTCATAACCCCTGAAAAGACATGTGGAAAGACACCTGTGTGGTGCTGTTGCTGGTGATGATGATGATGCCTCCCTCCCCTCCTCCTATGTGGAAGCTCCCCCCTCATGATTGGAGGTGTGTGAATTGCTATGTATCTGCATTTATCTACTGCTGGTGAGGATTGTTGATGATGATGATGGCCTCTCCCATGTAGAAGCTGCCCTCCTCATGCATAGTAGGTGTGTATTTAGCACCTGTGTGGTGCTGGCGATGATAATGATTGATAATGATGATGGCCTCCCCAATATAGCATTGCGGTGTCTCTGCATCCTGATGTGATGAGGTTTCGAACCTGCCTTTATATCCTTGTGGACCTCCCTCTCTATTCTTCATGCAATGTAGTGACTGACCACTAGAAAAGCCAATCTTGTACAGCGCATTGGTATCATAATGAGATTGTTAAAAAATCTTTGTTTTGTATGATTTGTGAATTCAGCAATTAGCATTTACACAAATGAAACATGATTTTGGATAAAGTGAACAAAAGTGATGATTATGGTAAAACCGTCTCCCAATAATGGTGGGGACCTTATTGTTGATAATGATGTTAATGCATTTTCTAGAGACAGTTGGATACCCCTGTGAGCTAGTGTGGCACAGGCTATATGATTTTTTTCTTATCAATTTAAATATCAGTTCTTGTTCTCTCCACTATTATTATTTTTATTACTTATTTTAAAACGCGCTTAAAAAGAACCCCCCTTGCTGAGGACAGCATAAGGTAGTGACAGACATGCTGTTTCCAGCGCTGTGTCCCTTATTCTGTAGCATGCTGCAGTTTTAGAGCATTTAATGCTCAAATCTTATTCATGAGCTGGTGTTAGTCCCGCCCACCAAAGGCTAGCCCCGCCCACCTGGCAGTTATTCACATGGTTCTACCTATTCAAAGTAATAGGTTTGTCAGTTGAGGTGGGCGGGGCTATTCTCAGTGGGCGGGGCTAGCCTTTGGTGCGTGGGTCTAACACCTGCTCATGAATAAGATTTGAGCATTAAATGCTCTAACACTACAGCATCTTACAGAATAAGGGACAAAATGACTCTTTTCATGACTTTTTTTGGCTGAAAACTGCAGATTTGGGCATAAAATACTCTAAAACTACAGCATCTTACAGAATAAGGTACACAGCGCTGGGAACAGCAGGTCTGACACTAGCTTGTGTTGTCCTCAGCAAGGGAGGCATAAACTATGTGACAGGTTCTCTTTAATTCCAGGACTCAGTAGATTCAGGGGGGCTACATACATAACATATGTCAAACAGAATACAATGGAAACAATAAATGACTAACAACTGGTACAGAGGGAGAGAGGACCCTGGCCACGAAGGCTTGCAATCTACAAGGGACGAGGAAAGACGGTGAAGGGCAGACATGTTTGTGGAGTGGTGTACTGGCACCGGGGTTATTGCAGGTTATAGGCTATCCTGAAGAGATGGGTTTTCAAGTTGCTTTTGAAACTAGTAAAGGTGGTGGTGAGTCTGATGTGTTGGGGCAGTAAGTTCCAGAGTGTGGGGGAAGCACGGGAGAAGTCTTGGAGACGGTTATGTGAGGAGGTGACAAGGGGAGAGCAGAGAAGAAGGTCCTGTGAGGGGAGAGATTGCATGAGGGGAGGTATCTGGAGATAAGGGGAGAGATGTATGGTGGGGAGAGGTTCCATTATAATCCTTAATATCTATGCTCACCTATTTCTGTACTTGCTTATATCCTCCATGAACCAATAACTGTATGGTCCTAAGGCATTGTAACTTTTGTAAAGGAAGAGTTGATCCACTTCTGAGAGATGCTCTGAAGGTTTTTAAGAGAAAGGACTGTGGAGAATAATGGAAGATTTGAAGTTTGACTTAATGTGAGTATCCAAGATGTTTGCCAAAGGCAGAAAAAAGAGGCTTAGATAATCGTGCAGCATACAGTATGTTATTGTATTTGAACAGTATGATTGTTCATTTTAGTTCACTTTTGCAGAAAACATTAGACACAAGGCGTAGGGAAAATATATAACAAACTAGTCTGGATAATGGTTGAGGACGTCAACAGATTGGGATATCCTTTACAAACCTTTACATGGTAAACCACCCTTTTATTGCCAAAGTAGTCTGATGCTTGCATTCCAATAATAAAACTTTACCATGACAATATATTTCATGTGATATTTATATGTTCTTACTGCCTATACCAAGAAATGTCTTATCCATTTAAAAGCATTTTGTAAATATAGCTTTTGTTATATTAAGCCAACGCATGTAAAATCATTCACAAAAATTGTACTCCCAACTTCACAGCATCAATTACCATCTATTTTCATCCTTTCAATGATTTTTTGAGATTTGGAAAGAGACTTGTGGGTGGGTGCATTAAAAACAAGATACTTTTGCAACATTTCCACAATTTTGGCCCAAAGTTTGAATAATAGAGATATTAAAGGGGTTTTGCCACGATGTAATGTTGACGTGGGATCCTCCAAAATGGGCATTTAATCACTTTTCTAAATATATGTGATTACAAAAATTGCAGCCTGAGAGAGCTACAGCTTCCTTATCTGCCCTTAGTTACTTAAAAGCTTCTATTAGATACGACCTGACAAGAGCTGCTGGCCGGGCTTGCGCAGAGCACACTTCTTATCTGATGAAATGGAGCTCTCAAGGCACCGGGTAGAAATATGTTGTCTTTTGTATACAGAATCCACTAGTTGTAGTGTGATTATCTGAGTAGATCCCTGCTTTATCTGATGACAGAGAACATGAAGAAGCTTTCAAGCTGCTGTGGAAAAAAGCTGTTGTCTTTTGTATACAGAATCCACTAGTTGTAGTTTGATTATTTGAGTGAGCATTTCACACGATCCCTTATGCAGGCTCTGTGCTCTGGCTGTGTCTCTCTCTCTCTCAGCTCCGTGGCTTGTTTACATTTGCTTCTTAGCAGATAAGGCACGTCCTGGCAAAACCCCTTTAAATAGTCTTCTGTGATTGACTTTCAATGCTCCAAATAATCCACAAAAATTATATCATCTTTACCCCAGGAACTTTACTAGCAGATTTATGTGCAGGAATCTATTTGGGCTGAGAAGAATCAGAATGTTTCCACTCCTTTGACATTTCTTTAGTTACTGAATCATAATGATGAATCCAGGTGTCAACCAGTGTAACAAGGTGATCAAAAAAATGTGATTTTATACGTTAAATTGATTGCAAATCCACTTAGACGTTGTCACTCTCATGATCTTTTAATCAGCATTGAGACATTTCAGTGTCCATTTTGCCGATAGCGTTCCCGTTTCCAGTTCATTATGATAGATATGAAAAATATGCTTGTATGAAATATTTAAAATCTCTGATATATGTTTTGGAGTGATGTTTCTATTGAGCAAAATCATATTTGGAACGACATCATTGTTTTTTTTTGCGTCGACACAGATTTAGTCTTCCAGGCCGTATCCTCGTCCATACCCCTTTTACGATCAGCAAACCAGTTTTTCATGGTTGAATAAGATGGACATTGATCTTCTCATGTTGTTGACCTCATCATAGATTACCAGATGATCCTTCCAAAATCAGGTACTTGTTGACTAACCGATACTTAAAGGGGTTGTCTCACTACAAGGATTGCTTTTTATGTTAAAGATCTTGCAAAAACAAGTCACTTTGCAATATGTGTCCATTAACATTGTCCTACCTATTACTAGATATCCCCTCTTGTTTGGGCTGCATCAACTCCTCAGGTCATTGTTTGATCTCTCATGATAGGCTGCCAGCACTGGTTGCTATAGCTACAGACCTGGCTTCTACTGCAGCCTAGTAGAAGCCAGTAAACACCCCTGAATTCAAAATGAAACCAAGAAAACAGGACTGAGGTGATATGAAGCAATGCAGTGAGAAAACCCTTTTAATTTTGCTAAAGTTTCAATCTTCGCCTGACATGGTTTACTTTTCTTAACCATAATTTCCAAACGGCTTAACCTTTTCTGCTAAAACTTAGCATGTGCACTTGTCAAAGTTAATACTTGTTTCCATAGCAACACAATTT
Organism: Phyllomedusa bahiana; assembly: GCA_025379985.1. NCBI lineage: Eukaryota > Metazoa > Chordata > Amphibia > Anura > Hylidae > Phyllomedusa > Phyllomedusa bahiana. The sequence goes on along the minus strand of JAODAL010004534.1, from coordinate 96,419 downwards.
ATCTTTGTCTGCTAGAAATATTCAAGGCCAGCTATCAATACCTCCTCGTACAGTATATATGATAAGCATTATTAAAGGGGATGTATCGCTTCCTTACTTCGGCTATTCACCACTAGGTCTTAGTTCTCAGTCTGTGAATGCAGGGGCGTTTCTTCCCCTCCCAGCTGGAATGACATCATCCCCCTTATGCTGGCCTGAGACTCCGCCCATCCCATCTGAGTCCACTATCACTGTGTCTTATGCAAGTCTATGTTATATAAGAGCTGATCATACCCAGGCTGCATTCAATCTAATCTGAGCACTGATCTCTCACAGCTAGAGATATATTACAGCTTTCTAAGAACGGCACAGATCGGCGTGTATGCAGGAGAGTTAGGCACAGGGTCAAAACTGTCATGTTTTCTCATTGTACAATCTGCTGCAGTCTGTTTCTGCTAGGTGTGGAAACAGAAAATGCTACGCCCTAACTCTGAGTCAGACACACAGCTCCGTGAATCGACCCAGGGGCTGTACAGAATGTAAATGGTCACATCATGTTTGTCAAGCGTGTACAGTTAGCCTAACAGGAGCCAAAAAAGTGTCCTTTAGGCTAGTATACCATGAAAAGGGTAGGAAATAGTGAAGTAGACTCACGTGTCATATAACAATATAGAACAGAGAAACATATACCGGGTGGCATACATTTTATACAGTAGAGCCCTATGGGCATCATATTCCACTGTATGCTTTTATAGTGGGAATATATTGCAAGCTGATGTTAGAAGTATACATCTGGAGAATCTCCTGGCATGTATGTCGAATGGTTGTGAACGTAGCCTTATATCAAAGGTAGCTCACAGCATTTGCAGACTTATTTGATCCTGCATAAATGTGTATAATCCTGGAGATGCTTCGAGATTTTTGTGAAGAAAAAACACACATTATGTGATAGCAGTAGTGCAGGCATTATGGTCTACCCTGTTTTTGTGTCAAATACTTGACTCGTATATGGCAATGAAATAGACCAAATAAAGTACAAAAGGGACTTCATTTGGTCTATAGAGTTCTGAGTCTCCACTACGGTATATGTGTGAATATTTTTTTCAAAATATGTGGGAATATGTGGGAATGGGGCCTTATCTTATTAAATAAGACCGCAATAGAAGACAGAGGCTACCCTGCTCTACAGCAGCTGAAATTACACTGCAGCTCTTCCTTCCTTCCTTCAGTGTATGAGAAGCAGAAAAGAGAGCATCAAACCTTAAAGCTGTGTCCACACAGCAAGGACAAAATATTTGTCAGATTCTAATCAGTATACAATCAGTATTTTACACTTGATTTTTGGCAAAATTTTTGGCACGGTTTTCAGATGTGGCCAATTCAAAAGTACATTTTCCATTGTAAATTTGCCAGAAGAACATACATGTTCCAAGTTTTTTGAAAGACGTTTTGAAATCTGACCGTCAGAAGATCAGAGCTGTGTAGACTACAGCTCAGATTTTCTATTGACGTCTATGGGGATGGTTTAAAGTCGATTTTTCACCGGTTTCAAAATCCAAAAACCATGTCAAAAACGGACTATAAATGCTTGCCATGTAGACGTACCCTAAGGCACTGTCCACACGACGAGGATTTCTAGTTAGAATCCACGTGGTTTCTGTCTTGAAATGCTCATTGAAAACGAAAAGCAAACGATTTTCATTGACCTCAATAGAAAATGCGTGTTGCAATTCACACAAAGTGCATTTTCACCTCGCGGTCAAAACACTTTGAACATGCTTCCTCTTTGGTAATATTCCAAGCGGAAAACGCATGGAAATTTAATATTGATGTGAATGGGATGGTTAAAATCCTCATGCAATACTGCCCAAAACATTTGTACATGCATGAGATTTTTAATGCGGATCCGCATCCAAAACCAATAGGCCTGAATTGGAATCTTTCTGACTTCAAACCATCTGTAAAGCCAAATTCGAATAATGCCTCTAAATCCATATGCAATGAGCATGTATTTTAATAAAAAATGCGTTGGGTGACACGGATTCCACCCTTAAATTTTACGTGGTCGTGTCAACGTCCCCTAAGTAAAGGTCAAAGTATTCTTAGATTTCACCATACAGCGTTACAATAGTAAGTCAAATAGTAAGTCTTATGTCTCGTTCATTTTTTCAGTATGCTGGCTTAATACTGGGGATGTCTATAAAACATCCTCTTTAAGAACATTTGAAATCATAGAGCAACATGGATGAATCTATAAATACATAAGTTCTCACTTGTGTATTTTTTTTATAGATTTTCTGCTTTTACAGTTTAAAGGCCGTTACATTGTAAGTGATCCTTTAACTTCTGAGACTGTGCTTTCGACTTCTGGTAGTATGAAACAGTGTTTATTCCGTGTAAGGGCATGTCCCCACTGCACGGGTTTTTGGCCGGTTTTTCAGCCGGTTTGCGGTTTTTCAGACTGCCTGAAAAACCGTCCGAAAATGAGCACAATGGTGCTCTATGGAAAACCCATGCAGCAGTCCCCACTGCATGGGTTTTCCGCCCGGCGGTTTTGCCGCTCGCGGTCCACTCAAAAAACATTGAGCAAGCACCATCTTCCCTCCGAAACCGGACGGAATGTGTGCTTCTCAATGGGAGGGGGGAAGGCTCTTCTCCGCTCATCGCGGAGAAAAGCAGTCCCCCCCCGTGGCCGTGGGGATGGGCGCAAAACAGAACAAATACCGGCCGGATTTGTCCTATGCCGTGTGAACGCGCCCTAATGTTTCTCGTGAGAATTTATACCCGTAGGATGTAAAGCTTCTTAAAAATGCTTTTTATAAATTAGAATTAAGAGAAGATAAACATTTTGATTTCTGTTTAAGAAAATGGACATGTTTTACTCCTATTTTTTTGTGCACGTCAGAGCAAGACAGTAAAATATGATTGTCAGGAAAAAAAATTAAAGCCATTAAAGCCAAGAGTGGAAAAGAAAACAAATAAATGGTGAGGTTTTCTCACTACTGTCCCTACATGTTGAAAACTAATCATTGTAGTGAGAACCCCCTTTAAAGAAATTGGTGCAAAATTCTGTGCTAATTGACATCTTAGTGGTTTTTCTGTTATGAAGCTTCAGATCTGCATAGTTGTAGAGTTAATAGGGTTTCCCTTGATTAAATATTTCATTTCTCTGTCAGGGCACTTATAGTTTTTTTTTTTAATATTTCTGTTATGTTCTTCTTATGGCGTCCCATGGCGTTCTCATGATTCATTTTCAAAATGTCCAGATAATGTAACCAGCAGTGAGAAGAAGCTTCTTCTAGTGTGCAATTTCTCATTGGCTGACCTGTACAGAAAGGATATGTTCACACAGCGTGTTGGAATACGTTTTTAGATGCGTTTTTGGATCGGTGTTTCGGACCCTAAACAGACCCAAACATGCGTCTAACAAATAGCATTGTGTTTTACATTGCTTGCAATGTAAAACACACATGGGCGTTCAGACGAGTGATCACTGATGTGTGTTTAATTGCGTCTTTCTGATCCATTCAAAGAATGTCATGTCAATTCTTGATCCGTTTGATGCAGTAGACGCCTTATTTAAAGCTATAGGGTGTGATCCTGCTGCAGCCAAAACATATCCAAACACTCGCCTTCATGTTGAATGCGTTTTGGATGGGATTTACGCGGTGCTTTTAAATGCGTTTTTCGGATCCAAAACAAATCCAAAAACGGATCCAACACACTGTGTGAACATACCCAAACATGAATCACTACTCTGCACATGCACAGGAGGATCCAAGCCATGGGACTGAGCTACTGAGCATGTGTGACCACCAGCACTTCATGTTAGGAGGCTATAGTCAAAAGGAATCAAAAGATCATAAAAGGGCAACATAGCAATTATGCAACAATATCTAAGCACAGGAGTATTTTTAAAAATGGTTCCAATAAAAAAATGTTACATATTACCTTATATAACAGAATAAACCAATATTTAAATAAGACCACTGCTTTAACTTGATACATTTTCCATCGATAGAAGGAGCTTAAAGTTATTTTTTTAATTCAGTTTATTAAAGAAGAAAATGTACATTAAAAATAAATAAAAGAACCAACAGATTTGCAAATAAGCAAGAGATCTGACTGAAACCACATAGAACATATTTTTTGGACATGTGTATATAAATGTACTTCTTGATCTGCACCTATATATACTGTATGAAACTCTGCATGACCACATACCAGTTATTTTCGTTCATGATATTGAAGTTGTATGGAAATTATTATACTATAAATAACAACATTGTGTATTCGTCTCTGTAGCATGTAAAAATATAAAAGTAATAATATAATATCTACAGCAACATATTTGCTACCTTGTTGTACATTTTGAGCCTATATGTGATTCTGGGTATATTCATGCCACCTCTTTTTTGACATTACTGTCATGGTCAGCAGTAGTGGATCCACTGGACCACCACAAGCGATGGTGTAAGCCACGCCAGGGAGCGGAATCTAAGTAGATCCCGGTTTTCACCAGAGCCCGCCGCAAAGCGGGATGGACTTGCTGCGGTGGGAGTCTACCAGGTTGCTTCCACTGATGTGACTTGCTTGTGGTCGCAGCCGAGGTGTAGCGTGGTACAGAATCGTCAGACGTAGGCATAGTCGGGGACAGGCGGTAAGGTCAGGACAGGCGGCAATGGTTCATGGTCGAGAGACTAAGGCAAATGGTACAGTACACAAGATTACAGATGAGGCTCAAGGAACGCTTTCACTGTAGGCAATAAGGCACTAAAGATCCCGCAAGGGGATCAGGAAGGGGCAGGCTTAAATAGGGGCAGCGAACGTCAATAGAAAATTACCGGTGCGCTGGCCCTATAAATCTAACAGTACCGGCACGTGCGCCCTAGGAGGCGGGGAAGTGCGCGCCGTGAGGCAGAGACTTCGGCAGTAGCGCAGCTAGGTGAGTAGGACGGAGACTGGGCAGCGGAGCAAGCGTGCCATCAACCCCACATGCGGGTCGCCAGTGGGACGCGGATGCGCCCGCGACCCGGGGTGAGGGTCGCCGGGGCACCCGTGACAATTACTATTTTATTTAATATGATAGAAATTTTGGGATTTTAACTATTATCTACCATACCTTCGGCTGTGCCGGATTACACCTCTATTTTCCCTGGACTAACTGTTTATATGCCACATAGTGCATTGCCCGCAGCATCTTAGTAGTTAAGTGGCTGGGATGGGCTGTAATTGACCTGAGCCCACTCCACACACTCTCAACAGCAGCGTGATGTAAAATTGTGTGTAAATATATTTCTGTAAAATAATTCCCTTCAGAATATGTTAAGGAGTCAGTTTAGGAGTCAAATGTGAAAAGATATAATTAGAAATTAGACATATAGTTATGTTTGATCAAAATAGTTAAAGGACTTGTCTCCCTACAGGGTTTCAAAGGATGCATGAATGAAATACTCTGTCACTTCCTGGTTCAGACTGACTAATTTGCATAAGATCCTTGCTTGTACAGCTCTGTGCCTGTTCAGTTGCTAATTAGATCAGATTAGCTTCTCAAACTGCTCACAGGACCTCTTATCTGATCCCTCTAACAAAAGCCCTAATTACAGTTCTGTTTACTTGAGATAAATCAAGCTTTTTACTGCCTGGCAGCACAGACACTGTGGACACTGCCCAGACCTGTGTGATGACTCACTCACTGTTATCTCATTGAACAAACAGCAGGGGGAGATTTGTTTACAGGTCGGTTTCTGAGGGAACTGAAATAGCCAGGCAGGTCATAAATTCACTTGTATCTCCTTAGGGAAAACAGAGGAACAAAGCAATATATTTGGAAAATGTCTTTATTTTGTGTTCCCTACAATTTGAAAGCTATTCTTTGTAGCGAGACAACCCCTTTAATTCTCGTACAAGTATTAAGCTCTGTAGCAATTACATTTCATATTATTATGATTATGATTATTATTTATTTTTTGAGCGCCCTTGGTTCCAGAGCGCTGTACAGTCAGGTTTCATACATAACATAGGTCAAACAAGTACAAGGTGACAAATTACTAACTAACAACTGGTACAGAAGGAGAGAGGTCCCTGCCCGTGAGGGCTTACACTCTAAAAGGATGTTGGGAAGAGACACGGTGTGGGGCAGACATGGTTGTGGATAGTGTAGTGACAGCAGGGTCATTGTTGGTGGTTGGCAATCCTGAAGAGATGGGTTTTCAGGTTGCTTTTGAGGCTGGTGAGAGTGGGGGAGAGTCTGATGTGTTGGGGCAGTGAGTTCCAGAGAGTGGGTGAAGCACGGGAGAAGTCTTGGAGACGGTTGTGTGAGGAGCTGATAAGGGGAGAGCAGAGAAGAAGGTCCTGTGAGGAGCGGAGGTTGCGTGACGGGAGATATCTGGAGATTAGAGCAGAGATGTATGGAGGGGAGAGGTCATGGTGAGGTCTTTAGGGCAAAATTTTGTAGTGCTTGACTTTTTCAGTGGTAAAATTTAGCTAAGGTATTTTGAGTTTGTTTTCCTGCAGTGTTGCCAGAATGTATGGCGGTTTGTAGTTTTATAAGTTATGTGTCTGGCACATAAAGCAGATACTAAAATGAATACGTTCGTCAGAATAACTCACCTTCCTGACATATCTGCTTTCTAGGGCCCAAAATCCAGTGTGAATGGGGCTTTGAGTGATGAGCGAAGACAAAATGGTCTTGACTGAAGAATCGATTTAAATGTCAAGAATAACATGCTACAATGAGCCTAATGCGCAGATACAATAGGATATCATGGACATGATGGAATCAGAAAGATGATATGTAAGAAAGCAGTTTAAACAGTAATGATTCAGAGACAGTGATAATTGTAGACAAGACCTAACTGTTGCCAAGCTGCATTTGCCCTATGGATATAATAGCTGCAGCCTTTTAATCGCTTTGTCTACACCAACTTGGCAATAATTATTCATTGCTGCATCTATAAAAATTATCATAGTGTTTACAGAGCTTCTATAAAGACATAGGTCTTGTCTGATTCTTCAGTTATGTTCTAACCTACAAGCAGTCAGAAAAAGAGCAGATGAAATTGCTGGTTGTCACGTTTTCTAACCAGGGAGGCTAGAAACTCCGGGTATGGCGGATCCTCTGGGCCCACCGCGGGCACAGATGGTAACACACACGGTGGGTAGCCAAAGTGCAGGACTGGATAGCCGGACACTGGTGACGGGTAAACAGATGGTGTAGCTATAGTCATGTGACATTGTCCCAGACAGGTAACTGAGGTATTACAGCAGTGGGAAATCAGCAGGCAGTAACAGGAGAACAGTACGTCAGGAAACAACAGGGAAACGGACGCGCTGGACAGCACAGAGTTAATGCAAAAGTTCGCTGGAAACTCAAGGGTTAAACAACAGGAGCGCAGCAAACAGAGGTCTAGCTCAAGGGATGGAAACCAATGAACTGACCAGGAGCACAGGGAGGAAGACCCCCATGAAGGCAGAGGCCACAGGTCATCCAGCAGGAAACAGGAAAACTGTCTCTTTAAATGCAGTGCAGTGCAGCACACAAGCCTCTATAGGGAGCACGTGCGCACACAGGACGCCAGGGAGCCAGAGGAAGCAATGGAGACTCGAATCTGCCAGCAGGAACAGATGCAGGACGGACAGGAGCAAGGACAGGTGAGTGACAAGAGCCAGGGACAGTAGAGAATGCTGCAGTAGCGACCAAGTCACGGGAGACACGGGCACACCGACAGTTCATAGCAGGGACCGCGGTGGGAACCGTGACACTGGTTACCTGCAAACTTAGTGGCAACACTTAATACCAAGCAGCAGCTGGAAAAGCAAATACAATGTTATAGTGCAAGAAAGTAGATAAAAGCCAAGATTGTCCCAGTCCTTATCCAGAATGCTAAGTGCAGATTTGGGCTTTAGACCCAAAAATGTATGTTGTAGTGGTTCAAAATCAAGGATCTAAGGCAGGGCTTGTCCAAGACTTTTAAAAACCTCCCTCCCCCTCCCTCCCTGCACTGTACTGAAATAGAAAATTAACCCATTTTTACATGTTCCATCACCAGCGTCCAAGCGCAGTCAGAGCTCAAGTGTTCCCATCAGTCCCTCACTGATGACATCACATTCATGGATCACAACCAATATCTGGCCTCATCTGTCATATGCGACCACAGAGGTCAATGATTGGCGGCAGCATCTTGTGATCCATAAACGTGATGTCATCAGTGATGGGGGGGGCACTGGAGCTCTGGCAGCACTGGAACGGTGTTGATGGGAGAGATAAGTATGGGTTTATTTTCTGTTTAAGCACAGCTTGAGATGGTAGAAAGGTGGGGTTTTTTTTCGTAATTTTAGAAAATCCCTTCAGCAAATGGGATGGGTGATTTGTGTTGTTATATATGGCTTATAAATTTAGGTTTGCTGAGCAGGAGTTGAAATGGAATACAAATAATTGCCACATGAACTATTCATTCCAAGAACTGTCCAGTAGGCTAGGATATGTAACTTACATGGAAGTTCCAACATGAATATAAAAGTCAGTTTACAGGAACGTTTTGGATGATCTGCCAAAAGAGAAAGAAATGGGGAAAACAACGACAAGATGTAAAAAAGTGATTAATTATTCAGAATTGTCATTTACAAAGGGGAATAATGATGTTAAATTGGCCCAGAGAAATTTTATGACAACCACTTCTGGATCAGGCAGGGAGTTTTCCCTCACCTCCTGTCTCTATCCTCCTTCCTTGTAGATTGTAAACATTGTGGGCAGGGTCCTCTCTCCCTCTGTACCAGCTGTTAAGTCATTTATTGTCACCATTGTACTTGTTTGGTCTTATGTTATGTATGTAACCCCCCCTCCTTGAATGTACAGCGCCTTGAAATCAATGGTGCTCTAAAATACATAATAATAATGAGATAAAGGTTGGCTTCAGAAGCCCACAAGTGTCAGGGCCCGCCTCGGACCGTGACACTTGCTAAACGGAGGCGCGTGGTGCTATATAAGGAATACGCCCCCAGCACTCTCTGCCAGTTTGTTGGTGTGCGTTAGCAAGTCTTGAGAGTGTTGGAAGTCCTGTCTGATTACCCGTGTACCAGTCCGTTCCGCTACGTTTCCTGACCTTGCCTGTTTGCCGCCTGCCCTGACCGTCTGCCTGTCTCTGACCACGAACCTCTGCCGCCTGCCCTGACCTTCTGCCTGTCCCCAACTACGCCTCTGGATTACGATTCTGTACCACGCAGTACCCCGGCCGCCATCGCAAGCAAGTCACGTCAGGGGTAGCGACCTGGTAGCCTCACGCCGCAGCAAGTCCATCCCGCTTTGCGGCGGGCTCTGGTGAATACCGGGGGCTACTTAGACTCCGCTCCCTTGCGTGGCTTAACTATTATCGCTTGCAGTGGTCCAGTGAATCCACCTCCGCATTACAATTAGGTTGTTTTTGCTTTTCTTTGGACCAGAAGCTACTTCTTAAAGGGAATGTGTCATCAAAAAATGACTTTGGTTATTTTTTTTATATTTTTCCATATCACTTTCAGTATTTTTTTTAATAATTAAGTTCTGCAGTTTTCACTTTGGCCACTAGGCCTAATAATTGTCTGACACTTCCTATTCTGTTTAGAGAGATTTTCAGCAGTGTGCTCATTATCAGTAAAAGCAGGGTCAAACTGAAAGTAGACACAATTGTGTACAGATAACACAGAATCCACCAGTCACAAGAGGAGATGTCACAGCTCCCCCTCTCCCCTCCCTTCACAGTGAAAACTTTCCTATACAGGTCTATGGGACAGAATCTGTCTTAAGAATCCTATGTGCATGAAGCTGCTGTAAAGTATCTCTCTGACTGTTGTTAAAGCAGTGCAAGCAAGAATGTCTTCCCCACAATCATATATAGACGGCCGAATAGAGAAATCTACAATCAGGAAATAAAAATGGCTGAGAGGAAAAGAATATGGATCAGGGGCTTGATTTAATAAGTAAAAAAAAATTTGCGACAGATTCCCTTTAAAGTTAAACTTGATGGGCATGTGTCTTCTTTTAACCTAAAGGTGTTTTCCACTACAATAATTAGCTTTCATCATGTAGGGACAGGTAATTGAAGACTTTTTCTAAAAACATTGCTTTGTTGATTTTTCTTTGGTAAGGAGATAAAGAAGATTTTATCTCCTATTTCAGCACACAGGTTTCTCTGTTTACTAACCCCCTCTCCCCATCTCTCCCTGCTCTCTGTTATCTCTCATTCGTCTAAGCCGACGTCATTTCGACCATGGCGAGTCACCTCCTGCAGAGTCTTATCTCTAGCTATGGAATTTGAAAGCTTCTCATTTTGCTAAGTAAACACTCTTTAGAGCTTTGCCGCCTGTGTAATACACTTTGAAAATCTCTTGCACTCATGTCTATGTAATAGGAATAGCTAGGTATAGCAGAGTGGATGTGACAATCACTGCTGTAAATCCATCCACAGTATGAACAGCATGTGCGAGTCTGAAGCTGACTGCGGCTCTGTGAAACTATTTGGTGAGAAAACTCCAAAGAAATTGTCATCTCGTAAAAAAAAATATCTCTGGGGCCAGCTCGCATCTCAGTGCGAGCAGTCCTCAGAGAGCGGATAGCGGACTACAAGTGAGCTACAAGCTGGACTTGTATTCCCCATTAAACACTTAATTGCTGAATCTGTTCAATTGATGTTAGCCATTGGGGGGTGTCCTTGCACAGTGTGACATTATTCAATCAGTGCTGACAGAGTCTGTTTAAAAGAAAAACTGGAATGGTAACACCCATCTGACAGATTCACTAATGTATTTCTAGAAGGAAACAGAGGAACAGCAAAACAAACAGTGAAAAGAGAAGATGTTCCAGAATTGTTATTTCATAGGGAACATAAGGATTTACGAAAACAGACAATGTCAGGAGAGGTCACAAGGCTTCTTTAAGTTATTACAATACATCTGTATGTACTTGATTATGATTTTCCATACCACATTTGGGGTTTTGGAACCTAGAGAGTTATTCCTAGACCGAAACAACCCCTTTACATATACGTATACAAGCTCTCTTACATTGTATATTTTTCCATTTTATTTGCAATGTGCTCTGTTACTGTAAGCTGGCTTGCATTTGCACTTGTGTTTGTATCCCTGCTTTGTATTGTAACATGAGAAAGGGTCACATGACCCGAAACGCGTCGGTCGGTTCGGATGGTGGCTAATGCACTCTTGGGGATGTTATCCGCTGATTTAACCTATGGATGTTTGGATTTTTTAATTGTCATGAAATGAAAAAGGAAGATTTTAACATATTTTTCCCGCTTGGATGAATATCTATATGCTCTGACCGCGCTGGCTATTTGAGCTTTCTACGTGAATTGAAATATGTGACGGGATGATGCTAGATGTCATTTATAATAATAATGACTACTTACAGCAAACAGGTTCAAGGCAGATATGTCAATGGATTATCTCATTTTTGCTGTTTAAACATAAACAATATACTTACAAGCTACCTAATCTGCTATCTCACTAAAATGTAATTTTCTTACAAATGATCCGAGTAAATGGCATTATCTTCTTTTATTGGAGTCTTATAATTGAAGTGATTATTGATGTCAGCCTTGAGGAGGCTTATGCAAATCAAGTCGTGAGCCTTTACCGCTGTGTTCCTAATCAGTATTAACAAAATGTTTTCCTTTACTGAACACGTTTATTGTTACACAACTATGTAGAACATAATGTTGACTCAGATCTGCCTATAGATCTCCCTTGCATCTATATATTGTACAGTGGTCCCTCAACATACAATATTGATTGGTTCCAGGACGACTATTGTATGGGAAATTGGTAATTGGTTTTAAAGCCACCAAAATGTCACTCAGCATAAAGAAAAATGAAGATGATAGAAAATTAAGCAAATAATGAACACAGATAAAGCAAATCCTTACATGTAACAGTCAGAAAGAGCTGCTGGAAGCTGGAAATGACTTCTATTTTATGGGTAGGAGTTTCTTTGGGTCATGTACTTTCTAGCCAATGTACCAGAGAAAAAGAAAATGGGGTCCTCACCTGGTGCCAAAAGGAGCCACTCATTCTGGCACATGTAAAGAGCAGTACAGAACATGTAGTACCACATTGTACTGTACAGAGGTCCTACTATACCGCCATTCATTTCATGCACTGCACTAATACATGTAACAGCATTACAGGATATGTAGTACTGCACTGTACTGTAGAGACCACCAATCACTGCATGCACGGCACTAATACATGTAAGAGCAGTACAGGACATGTAGTACTTCACTGTACTGTAGAGAGGCACTGCTAGACCACCAATCACTACATGTACATCACTAATACATGTAAGAGCAGTACAGGACATGTAGTACTGCACTGTACTGTAGAGACCGCCAACCACTGCATGCACTGCACTAATACATGTAAGAGCAGTACAGGACATGTAGTACTTCACTGTACTGTATAGAGGAGCTACTAGACCGCCAATCACTGCATGCACTGCACTAATACATGTAAGAGCAGTACAGGACATGTAGTACTGCACTGTACTGTAGAGACCGCCAACCACTGCATGCACTGCACTAATACATGTAAGAGCAGTACAGGACATGTAGTACTGCACTGTACTGTAGAGACCGCCAACACTGCATGCACTGCACTAATACATGTAAGAGCAGTACAGGACATGTAGTACTTCACTGTAATGTATAGAGGAGCTCCTAGACCGCCAATCACTGCATGCACTACACTAATACATGTAAGAGCAGTACAGGACATGTAGTACTGCACTGTACTGTAGAGACCACCAATCACTGTATGCACTACACTAATACATGTAAGAGCAGTACAGGACATGTAGTACTTCACTGTACTGTATAGAGGAGCTACTAGACCGCCAATCACTGCATGCACTGCACTAATACATGTAAGAGCAGTACAGGACATGTAGTACTTCACTGTACTGTATAGAGGAGCTACTAGACCGCCAATCACTGCATGCACTACACTAATACATGTAAGAGCGGTACAGGACATGTAGTACCGCACCGTACTGTAGAGAGGCTACTACACCGCCAATCACTGCATGCACTTCACTAATACAGATGTTTTACAAGAAAAATGTTCAGGATAATTGGTTGGATCTGCCAGTCAATCACATCTGCTGCAGATCGCCGATGTCTGTGACACTGTATTTTCAGTCTGGTTTCGACATACAGGGCCACATGTATGAAACGGTTTTGGTCTAAAACTCACTTTTTTCCCCATGGGCAAAAAAGTGAGTTTTAGACCAAAACCGTTTCATACATGTGGCCCGCAGTATCCCAAGAAAGACCATTGTATGTTAAAACTATTGACCCTGAGGGAGCAGTTTATGACAATAGCTTTCATTGCATAAATATAGATATGCCACCTCCTATAATCAATTACACTCCCTCCCTAGCTTTCATTGCTTCATCATGTATGTGTAAGATGAATACAACCAGCATATGGCTGTCATTAGATAAAGAATTTATCCACAACTTACATCACTAAGCAAGTCCAATCCTTCACTGGACATGTGATGCATGCAAGAAAAACAACCTCATAATATCGCCTCTGTACTATTTATCCTTACCATTGATTTTGTGTATGGTATAATGTTAAAGTAGGGGTTGTCCAGATGAAAGAATTATACTGAAATGGGGCCTGGGTGGGAAAAGTAGAAAGTAATACTCACCTCCCTGTCCCTGCCACAAACGCTCCGGAGCTCCTTGGGATTTGCCTCTCTTTATTCAGAGTGCAAGCCTCTTCTATGTGTGGGAACAGGAACCCAGGAGTAAAGAGGGGTGGATCTGGGGAGCTCTGCAAGTATCACTTTTTTTCAATTTTTTCTACCCTTTCCCCATTAAAGTATATTTTTCTTTCAACCAGACTACCCTATAAAACGCTGACCAAGTGAATTTTAAGATACAACAAGGTGATATAAATGGTACAGGTAATAGATGGAGTATTAAAGTCCTATATCTTTTTTATCTGATCAGATGTAATAAATACCCTTTTCTAGAATGAGACCTGTAGGGGCGCTGACCTGCTCAAAGCCACGTAACCGGAACCTGACAATATGTTGACTGATCCCGAATGAGAAATTTTTTTTTTTTTTTTATTAATTTTGCTTATGCAGCGGCTTATCAAACAGAAAACAAAGTCTAGTAATGATAGATAGATAGATATTTCCATTACAAGCTGACAAATTCAGATTACCATCCTACATTGTGTATTCTAATGATGTTTGCATATATTTATCAATGTATGAATATTAAGAGATTAAATTTACAAGAACAGTGCATACAGCGGTAATAGTCTCTGATATGGAGTCTGGGACACATTTATGGTAGCCCTGACCTGTTTTACATATGAACAATTACAATGAAGCCACAAAACCCGTTTGTTTTATAAATGAGACTCGCCATACACACCGTAAAAAAAAAAAAAAAAAACATATGTAAACTGGCTGCATTTTTCCTTTGTTCTAGAAGAAGTGCTGGTTTCATGAATCTGTAGAATTGTCTATAAACATTTTTAGCCAAAATGTACATTTCTGTTTATCCTGATTGCTAGTACTTAAGCGGTGTTCCCACCATAGACCTCAACGCCATCAAAGTCTGATAAGTGCAGGTCTCACAGAACATGGCACTTGGCTGTAATGGGAACTCCTATAGAACAGAATAGAGAGTTGTGCACAAGCGTGACCAACTCTTCATTCTGACCCCACACTTTCAGGGGCCCATACATGAGATACGCGTGGGTCCCAGAAGTTACTATGGTGTGAACACCTCTTAAGTTGCCAATATCAGTTCATCTAGAAGACTAACTGCAGATATATTTTGGCGGTGGTAGTCAGTTTTAGGATATGTTCACACAGTGTATTGCGTCGCCTAATGTGCGCCGCAATATGCCAGGTGTTTTATAAGTACACGCTAGATAGCACGTACTTCCATTATATGCGACGCGTAAGCGCCCGGAAGAAATTACATGCCACTTCTCTCTCTCGGGGAGACGGATGTAATTCATAGCTCTCTTTGGGCATATTAAAGTGCAAATATGCACCAAAATGCGCCCCGCAATTATGCCATGTGAACACACCCTTACTCTGAAATGTATGACACGGGACTGTTTCATTTTTGTAATATATGACTGTTGTCTGCACATAGTTGTATGTTATACAGGAAAAGTTTCTTCTTGGGGAGAGCACAAAACTGCTTTGGGATGAGTTGTGGGCTATGCAATGCTTCCTGGGAAAAAAGGAAATGTAAATAAGCTCTCCTTCAGAAGGAAATGCTGTCTCTTTATCGCCACCTATTGGATGCAACTTCCCTGTAAGTCATATCCCACCAAGGATTCAAGCTTAGTCAAAATCTAATTGGAGAACACATAGATATAGTTGTATGTTAGGATTCTGTTGGTCAGAATTAATATAAGATCAGTGGTGGCTTGTTTCAAGTTTATAGTAATATTGATACCCAATAGCCCTTTGCCAGATGCTTAATTTACATTGCCAGATTGGTGCAGGACCACTAAGATATGAAGTGTCACCTACTGCGTATGATGACGTAAAAGCCCAAACATATATCTACAAAAATAATATTTTTTCAAGAGATTAAAAATTGACTGGGCCTCCTTTAAAGCACATGTGTTTAAGAGCTGTTGTTGCTATGTTCAGCTGTCACAGCCTTGCTTTACTATTCTACTGTTAGCCAATATTGTGATCTCAGTAGTAGTCTTGATGTTGCGGTGACTTTTAGATTACCTTAAACAAGGAAAAGAAATCAAGTGTTTTCCGCTCACCACTCATGATAATCCACAAATTAGACCGGATTTAGGCTCTTTGGGGCACGGAGACTCCCAGTGAAATACTGGGTGATAAACAATTGTAGAAAAAGGAAAAAAGCTTCACCAGCTCCATATAAAAACATCAATTCTTCTCTATTCAATCCATTAATAATGTTTGTTACAAAGTGCGGAATACAACTCTAACGTTTCAGGCACATATTGCCCTTAGTCGTAGCTATGACAGTCAATTCTTCTTTATTCAATCCATTGAAAATGCATGTTACAAAGTACAACGGCAAACACAAAAACACTAACCCATATAAAAATTGCAAAATATATTTTATTAAAAAAAAATATAAAAATACACAAAAGCAAATAAAAAGACGGTGCTGGATCACTGAAGAATAACTGCTGGAAAGTAAGCCCCAATGTAAGTTAATACACAATCTTATAATGATAGTGGAAACAATACTTTAATATGTAAAGCAAATACAATTACCCCCACAGTGTGTAAGTAATGCAAATAAATATAAATTCCAACTAACAAACAAAGAAAAAGAAACAAAAATTATATAGTATTACATAATAGGTTAATTCAGACCAGCAGCACAGGGAAAGCCCAACGCGTGTCTCGCCGAAGCTTCATCAGGGGTTATTTGCTTTTGTGTATTGTTATTTTTGTTTAATAAAATATATTTTGTAATTTTTATTTGGGTTAGTGTTTTTGTGTTCGGCGCTGTCGGTTATATACCACTTCCCTTTTTGTCTTTGTTGATTTATTGGCCCTATTTTTATTGGCGGTTAGTATGTTACAAAGTGCAAAATACAATGCTGACACGTTTCAGGCACATACTACTCTTAAATTCACAGACTATCAAGATAACCAAGATACATTAGCGGTATGAAACAATAAACTCACAGAAATAAACAAATATCCCATTAAAACTTAGGGTGTATGAACATTGGTGCTGACAGGCCAGTTCTAAATAGCTTTAAAGCAGTGTATAATGCGAACAGGATGTATGAAGCTGTTCTTCTGCAGGTCATACAGGTGCAGTCTAGTGCCAATCCGACAAGTCTGGCTCAGGCACCACCTTTAACCTGGTCTGGTTCTAACTGTTCTGCGCCTAGATTTGGTGACAAAGAATCATAAATGTGTCTACTTCTAAGAACGTGGAGCAACGCCGCCAGAACGCCCCAAATCTTTGGCACATTAAAAAGTGTCTTTGGTGCATTACAGAGGCATTTATCGCGCCAATGTTTGGAGTGCACCTGTTCATCCAGTGTTTTTGGCTCAAGATACACCAGAAAACTGAAATGTGTCAGCGTTGTATTCTGCACTTTGTAACATGCAATTTTAATGGATTGAATAAAGAAGAATTGATGATTGTATATGGAGCTGGAGAAGCTTTTCTTTAGACTGCCTTCTTTCTCCAGTGGCAGTATGTGGAGGTGGTAGTCCAAGACTTTGCTGATTGAAGTAGGTGATATCACTCGCCAACACATGCTAAACACTTGCTAGTAAATGGACACAGGAATATATATATATATATATTATATATATATATATAATATAATTATAGTATAATATATATATAGTATATATTATGTGTGTATGTATATATATATATATATATATATATATATATATATGTGTGTGTGTGTGTGTATATATATGTGTGTTTGTGTGTGTATATATATATGTGTATATATATATATATATATATGTGTGTGTATATATATATATATATATAATATATATATATATATATATATATATAATATATATATAATAATATATATATTATTTATTTTTATTCCACCAGTAATTATAAAACCCCTTAGGGGGCCCATATTGACTATCTAGTTGGGAGGAAGTCTGTTTCTCTGTATGTTTTAATACCCAATCCTTCTTTCTCGAATTTTCTGTTTCATATTCTTTTACCATTTAGCACCTTAATATTCTTCTCATGTTTAGTATCAACAATGTAATTACATATGTTGAGCAGCAAAACAATTAGTCTAGCACTGCTCAGACCCTACTATCTTCATGTATACTCAGTAGAACCTGACAACTACCTAATGACTCACCTAATAATAACATCAGCCAGATGTAAAAGTGGAAGATAATGAGTAGGGATTTCAAATTAACATGAGCTAAAAGAACGGACTGACGTTAAGTCCACATGATCAGTGATTGTAGAGTTGCTCAGCTTATCTTTCTGTCTATGAAAGGGAATGTCGGTACTTTCCGTGTTGTGTGGGACTAGGGCTACACCTAAAAGTTTTGTTATAAAACTTTTCTATGAAGTGATCAAACTTTTAAAGGAATGGTCCAGGTGTTTTAAATAAAAAGTACTGCTGCCCAGAAAAGTAAAAAAAATCATATTCACCATCCTCCTCACCACCGCCCCAATAGGTTATCTCTCTCTTGTCTTCTTTTGACTTAATTTTTTTTTTGGCCCAGTCAGCATTACCTGAAATGCATTTATTTTTAAATACCTGGACATTGTAGGCTTTTTTAAAAGAGATTTCCAAGTAATTTTGGATTAATCTGTGAACTTAAAAGTTGCAATTTTTAAAATCTTACAAAAAATCCCAGTATGTAGGGATTGAAGGGAAAAAATTGCTAATGGCCTGCTTAACTGCAGTCATTTGAAAGAGATTTTTAAGGTAATCAGTGCATTCTTATAGACAGCGATTTTACAGCTCATGGAGTAGTTTGACCTTAGATCTGGACAGGATCAGAGTGGGCCACCGGAGTACTGGTGAATCTTGTGCTGATCCCAAGCTATATGTACCCTATGTATGTACCCATAACAAGGCCCCAAAGGTCTACCAGAAGACAATTTCCTTTGAAGCCAAGTTTAGAAGCAGTCACCAGTGTCATGTTCCACACCGTGGTCCGTGCCTGTGTCCCTGTTGCAGCCCTTGACCACCTTCTTAGCGTGTACTCATCTCTCCTCGCTGCTGCTCAGCCTGCGTCTGCTGCTGGTGTCCAGTGCATGCACACGCTCTTTCTAAGGCGTGCACGCGCTGGTTTATCGAAATTTAAAGGGACAGTACCTAATTACATTGCTGTTACATTACCTTTGTTTATGGACTTCCTGGTTACCTGCACTGCTGACACCTGCCACTATGCCAGTCTACTCCCTGCCTTGGACTCTGTTACTTATCTACGGTTGCCCCTGCCTGAGGCTCGTCATTTCTACCTACTCCAGCAGTCCTACTTCTGGCACTTTGGCTGTCACCACAAACTGCCTACATCAGTGCTCGCGACCTGGGAGTTCCCTGCAGCCATGACCATGTTTGTGGCGGGCTATGGTGAATACCGGGAGCTCCTTAGACTCCAATCCCTGGCGTGTTCTGCACCATCTCTCATGTTGACCTATTTTCCCTCCATGGTGTCATGTGACTTGTTTCTGTTACAAGGTCCCAGGTGTGAATGGGGAGCAGGTGTGTTAAATTTGGTGTTATCACTCTCACATTATGTCATACTGGTCACTGAAAGTCAATATGGTACTTCATGGCAAAGAACTCTCTGAGGAGCTGGAAAAAAGAATTGTTATTCAACATAAAGGTGGCCTAGATTATAAGAAGATTGCCAACACCCTGAAACACAGTGGCCAAGATCATACAGCGGTTTAAAAAGACAGGTTCCACTCAAGACAGGCCACGCTATGGTTCACCAAAGAAGTTGAGCGCATGTGCTCAGTACCATACACAGAGATTGTCTTTCTAAATAGACATATGAGTGCTTCCAGGATTGGTGCAGAGGTTATATTGGTGGGGGATAAGCCTGTGCGCAGACCATACACCGCACTCTGCATCAAATTGGCCCGCATGGCTGTCATCCCAGAAAGAAGCCTCTTTTAAAGATGATGCACAAGAAAGTCCACAAACAGTTTGCTGAAGATAAATAGACTAAGGACATGGATTACTGGAATCATGTCCTCTGGTCTGATTAGAACAAGAGAAACTTGTCTGGTTCACATAGTGTCAAGCCTGTGTGGCGGCAATCAGGTGAGGAGTACAGCCATGTATGTCTTGCCTACAGTCAAGAATGGTGGTGGGAGGGACATGGTTTGGGGCTGCATGAGTTCTGCCGATGGTGGTGAGCTGCAGTTCATTGAGGGAACCATGGGTGCCAACATGTTCTGTGATTTACTGAAGCACAGCATGATCCCCTCGCTTCTGAAAATGGTCCGCAGGACAGTATTCCAAAATTATTAACAGTATTATTATTATTATTATTATTAACAGTATTCCAAAAATTCCAAACACATCTCCAAGACGACCACTGCTCTCCTAAAGAAAATAAAGTGCTGGACTGGCCAAGCTTATCTCCAGAACTAAACCCCACTGAGCATCTGTGGGGCATCCTCAAGCAGAAAGTGGAGGAGTGCAAGATCTCTAATGTCCACCAGCTCTGTGACGTCGTGGAAGAGAATATCAGTGCTAACCTGTTAAGCTCTAGTGAACTCCATGCCCAAGAGAGTTAAGACAGTGCTGGAAAATAATTGTGACCACACAAAATAATGACAATTTGGACACAATTTATCCATTTTCACTTAAGTGTGCACTCATTGATGGCTGTGTGATGAGTTATTTTGAGGGCAAAACAAATCTACACTGTTACTCAAGCTGTACACTGATTACCTTACATTGTATCAAAGTGTCGTATCCTCAGTGTTGTCCCATGAAAAGATATAATACAATATTTACAAAAATGTGAGGGATGTACTGACTTTTGTGAGATACTCTATTTACATGAAATTCTAACAAATTAATAGGTATTATTTGTAAAAGTGTTCTTTAACCTATGGTTCTTTTCCTCTTGGACAACTAAATCTCCCAGCATTATTTGAAGTGAAGGCTCACCCATCTGTATTACATCAGTAATATATTCTGTTATGACATCTTTCTTAAAAGACAGAAGAACCATGTCCTTGTTTTGTTATTGCTGCTACAGAGAGGCTGAAAGGAAATTAATTTTCCGTTTTTTATTCTGTAAGAATAGCCATAGGAATATATTATGGTTTACTTATATAACCATTGCCAAGTGTACAAGCAAAGGTTCACCTTAAACTATCTCTAAACTGAATCAGAAGAGGAATGTTTATCATGATATCAGCACAGATGCTTTAGGACTTAGGCAAGCGACTTCAAGTGATACTAACTCAACAAAGGAAAATGCTGCTCAATGAATGGTTTTACATTTTTGTACACAAAATGCTAAATTTGCGAGATTTGGCTGTGACACGTACATGCTCATGAAAGCAGAGAAAAGAAAAATTGATGCTTTTGAGCTGTGGTGCTGGAGAAGAATTCTGCGAATCCCATGGACTGCAAGGATCACCGACAGATATGTTCTTCATTGTATAAACCCAGAACGGTCCCTGGAAGGCAAGATCATCAGACAGAAATGTATCTATCTTGGTTGTGTGATGAGACCAAATTCATAAAAAAAGATGAAGTTACTCGAGATGGTTAATGGTAGAAGGAGGCTAAAGGCCTGTTGGTTGGATGCCATCAAGAATGACAAAGGAAAGAACATGAAACAATTGAAAGAAGCCATGGAAAACAAGGGAGCATGGTGAGAAGTGGCCTCTACAGTATCCAAGGTTGGACACGACTTTATGGATAGAAGAAAAAGAAACAATAGACGACCTTAAATACACTCCTTATGGTGGAGCATTTATACTTATTCAAAATATGCTATAGCAGTAAATTTGGAAACTAATAATTGTTACAGATGAAGGAGAAGATCACCGTGAGAAGATGGTATGAGCCACGCCAGAGAGTGGAGTCTAAGGCGGTGTTCCATGACGTTTTTGGATCTGATTTTGCATCTGAAAATTGCATCCCAAAACACAGCGTCGATCGGATCCAACATGTATCCAACACGCAGCTGTGTGTTCGGATGCATTTTGGCTGCAGCAGGATCGCACCCTATAGTTTTAAATAGGGCTCCTGCTGTGTCTTTTGGATCCAGAATTGACATGTCCGTTCTTAGAACGGATCCAAAAGACGCAATTAAACACGCATCAGCGATCACTCATCTGAATGCCGATGCGTGTTAACCATTGCAAACAGTGCAAAATCACATTGCTATTTATTAGATGCGTGTTTGGGTCTGTTTAGGGTCCAACAAACAGATCCAAACATGCATCTAATAACGTACGTTCACACGGATTCAACACGCCATGTGAACACACCCTAAGGAGCCCCCCAGTTCTTCATCAGCACCTGCCCTTTTGCTGTTTGTGCTTTTCTGTGGCAAATCCCAGGAGCTATCCCTGACGTGACTACTTGTGGTGACGGCTGAGGTGCAGCATAGTGCAAAAGGGTCAGGCAGAGGCATAGTCAAGTCTGGGCAATAAGGTCAGAGCAGGTGGCAGGTATCGAGGTCCAAGTCCCAATAATGGGTCAGAAAATTAGCAAAGCTCACTAGTCTTATACCAAACACACCAACAACTGGCAGGGAGACATAGGGAAAGTGAGGTAATAAAATGTCAGCGGTGTGCTGGCCATTTAAATCATAGAGAGCTGGTGGGTGTGCGCCCTAGAGAACGGGGATGGGTGCACTCGTCAGCAGCTGCAAGATAGGGCAGAGCATGAGCAGAGAGTGGTAAGTAGCGGTGGCTACAGTTCATAGATAAAATCCGCGTAACAATTGAATGACATTGTTACTACATTGGCCCTCATTTACTATTGTGGTTGCCCCAGCAAAGTGTCTTAAAATGCACCAAAAAGTGAGGCAATTTTGTTGCAGCATATCCCAGCATATACTTATTATGGGCTTAAAGGGGTTGTCTCGCTACAAAGATTAGCTTTCAACATGTAGGGAACACTAAATTAAGATTTTTCCAAATATACTGCATTGTTCATTTTTTTGGTTAAAGATTTACAAGAGATTTTATCACCTTCTGTGCTCCCTCTGGTTCCCCAAGTGACTGAACTGTCTACATCTCCCCCCCCCCCCTGCTGTTTGTTCTATCTGATAGCAGGGAGTGACCTCATCACACAGGTCACAGCCAGCACAGAACTTCAGTCAGTGAGAGCTTGTTTGTTATCTGATTTTTCAGATGAAAGAAAGTAATTACTACTGTTTACTTAAATCTCATGTTGTCAGGACCAGAGATGCTTCTGAGTTAATCTAATTAGTATAAGTCTTAATGCACTGAGCTCATATGCTAATTACAGACAGACAGAAAGTGACAGAGCAAAGCAGCATTATTTCATTCATGCATCCTATGAAACTCTGAGATGAGACAACCCCTTTAAGACAGTTACATACCGCTCGACAAGTTGTGGTTGTGGTGTAGTGGTTGTGGCCCAGCAGGAAATCGGTGTGGCTACAAGACAACATGCTGTGTCAAAATATGCTCCAAAATTCTGCTGTAGAAAGTAAGGCAAAAATTTTTAACTGGTCTGAAAATTAGACAGTTCTAAATCTGCACCAATCTATCTAGCATTATGAGACCTCCTGCCAAAGTTTGCGCTGTCCAGCTTTTAGACAGCGATAGTAAATGAGGGCCATTGTTTTCACAGCTAGTATTATAGTCTAAAGCTGCATTAACAATTCCGCAGACTTCATAACTGTAAACTCATCACGTAGCATTGGATCAGAACTTGCTCTGTAATTTATATTATAGCCATTCAGGTGATAACCACAACAATTAAGATGCGTCTGATATAGTGTAATGGCTTCCATAGAGATGTTCCATATGCAGTCACTTAATTCAGATCTGTAAGACGAGCAGCAAACCTGTAAGGAGCTGTCACTATAAAAAGGTGATAATAGCTGTATTATGTTTTTACTTGGTGACTTTGTTAGAACTGTCAGTCACATATTTGCTATGTTTGCTACTGAAGATGCTATTTTCTGAAAATGTTCATTCTAGTTTTTGAAAATACACACTTACATTTTACTGCTTTCTTATATTTATAGATTTTCATCTGGTGAGTCTGTTCCTTAGAGAAAGGCTTCTTGAAAGCGTCAGTACTTGCCTGTAAATGTTGTTATATCAAGGTCTAGGAAAGTTTTAATGAAGGCACAGGTCTATTGTCCCTTCTGTTAAATCAGTGTAGCATACCATACTGTCCTGTTTCTTTGCTCATCTTCATTTATAAATGATAGGTCTATTAAACTAGTTTTAAATGTTGACGTATATTTCCCCAAAATTTTTAATTATTCTAGAGGTTATAATATCATATATTAAGTGACGAGTGGCTGGTATATTCGCTTCAGTTTATGGGATTATTTGGGCTATTCCGTATGTATTCACATTGCAGAAGTAAAGATTTGACTTGAATTAAAGCCTTTTAGTGCACATCAGCCATTTGAGGAAAGGATTAAATGTGGAGTCTCATGAGAGTAACATACGCAAAAGATTCCCCATCTTTTTTAATGTCAGCTAATGACAGGTATACCTAGTTAATGAATTCTATCTGATTCCTGTCTGTTCTGGCTTTATATTTGCCTGTGTCTGCTCTGTACCCTTTGGGCATAAAGAAATAAAAAGAAGAAACTCATTAGCATTATCTGAAGGATGCCGAGATTAAGTTATGCATGGAAACCAGCCCACCCCCTCCCTCCCCGGGTTTGGGAAAGAAACCCAAAAATGCTTCAAAAAACCTGGTCCACCTACACAGCATCCACTGGGACTTGTGGAAACTTTCCCAATGGATCTTCCTCCTTTTTATTGCCAACCCACCCCACTCACCAAAAGAGGCCCAACCCCGCAAAATTTTTCTCCAATACACCCTTTTTATAGAAAGGAAAAAACTTTTCTATTTACATTTTAAAAAACCCAAATTTTTGGGCCAAGCGTTTTGAAATATTCAAATGCAATTTTTTTTTTTGGGTGTCAGCCTAAATATACACCCCATTTCAGTTGGCCTTTTCCCAACCCAAACTCAGGGGGAAAAAAGGGAGCATTCAAGTTTTTAAAGGGGGTGTTTTCCGGGGGCTTCTTCAGGTGTATAGCAGTTTGAAAACAGAAAAGAACTGCATACCCCGGGTTTTTAGCAGTAAAACGCTGGCCAGCAGGTATTAAAAATGTTAGTATTAGACAGCACAGTACGGGCCCAGCTGCCCCCATTTTAGATTTTCAGCGGTATGTAAAGGGTGAAAGGTAAACCCCCAGGGAAAAAACCGGTTTAAATTTATGTTTTTAAAATTTCGGGGTTTCCTAAACCCTTTACGATAGGGTGTCGGACCCTTGGGAAAAAAAACTCCAAATGTTTATTTTTTTTCAGCTTTTTTGGACAGGAAATTTACGAAAAGGGGGGAAATTTTCCCTTTCGAAAAAACGAAAAGCTGTTTTTTGTCAAAAGTTTGTAATTAAATTTAAAGAATTTGGTATTTTCCCTTTGGGTCCCGGCCTTTTCCTTTTCGTAGGGAAATAAAGGGTTTTGGGTTCCCATGTTTGGGCTCCCTTTTTTCAAAAAATTCCTGTGTTGGCCCCTCATAATTTTCCACTTTCTCCCGTTGCATGGGGAAAAGAACGGAAAAGTCCTTTTTTTTCCCCGGGCTTTTAAATACTGGTGGGAAAAGGGCAGGTAATCATAGTTTTTTAAAGAGACTGTGAATATCCAAATTTGCGGGGCTTTAATTTTTTGCCAAGAAACATTTAATTTTGGCAAAATTTAACACCCCGAAAAGACACCGTGTGAACATACCCTTAGGGTGATTTACACATCAGCTTTTGTGGTAGCATGGTTTAAAATTACGCTTTGGGTTTTTTTGCTTTAAAAAACATTGCCCAAGACCCCTTTTATTTTAAAAATTTTGGTTTAGATTGAGTTTATAATCCCCTTTTTTTGTTGACTTTTTTCCCAAAACAAGGGTTAGGGTTTTGGCCCATAATTAGGAAATTCCAATATTATTCAAACATTGCACTGACTAAAGTCCATTTATATAACTTTTTTTTTTTTTTCCCTTTGGGGGTTTTAACAAGGATTTCCTGTCAACCCATATGTGATCTATGTTTTACAAAAAGTTTTTTGTATTTTGGTTGGGGCCTCAAAAAGGGAAAAGGGTTCTCACCTTTCTGTTGTCAACAGGGGATAAAAAAAATGGGAATACCTTTTAAAAGGGTTTCTTTCCCAGTGCTGAGCTCTGGTACTGGTGCTCCCAGACAATGAGGTCACATTCACTGTTCATCTAAACCCTAGGGACAGAGATGCACAAAAAAATGGGGGGCCCCCCCACCCTCTGTACGGGCCCCTGTAAAAAGGGTGCAAATGTTTTGTCCCTGTCCTCATACTTTAGAAAGGCATATTCATCTTTTGACGCGTTGAATTCCAGTGTTTTGTTGGGGCACTGTATAAATTTGGCACTGTTATGGTGGGCATTGTATGGGGGCACTTTTAAGGTGGGCATTGTATGGCTGCCCCTTTGTTACCCCCAAAAGATAACGAAAAAAAATTAGCACCCATACCCCTCTTTAAAGGGAGAAACTAAAACGATTTGCCCCCCAAAGCTGATCTTGGAAACCTTTAAAAAGGGGAAAATGGATCTTCTCAGCCCTCTGCGGCCCCCGAGGGAGGTACAATATGACAATGTGGCCCTTTGAGCACAAAATATTTTTTCCAAAATTCCCCCCAAAATAAGCTTCACAACCCCCCCCCTCAGCAGTTTTTTTCCCTCTTTTCAAATTTAAAGAAAGGTGCCATGAGGTTCGGGGGTTTTGGCTGCAAGGAACATTCCAAAAAAAACTGAAGTCTTTGACGGGTGTCCCAGGCCCATAAAAACTGGGGCTGGAAAAAGGGAAAACCAAAAATTTTTCCATTTGCTGGGACCACCATCAAAAACTGTAATTTTTTGGGGGAAACCCTACATGTCAATGGAGTTGTGTTTTAATTTTGGGGGACTGTCCCTAAAATTTTGGGAGAGATACTCTTTTTACCGCCCTCTTAAAATTTGAAGATTTAAAAAAGATCCGAATTTTTGGGATTAAAAACCCATTTTTCCCCCCCAAATTTGGGGGGAAAACGGGATGCGTTTTTATAGTCCAAATATACTCAAAAGGGGTGGAGAAGAGCGTTTCCCTGGGGGGGCCCGGGGGTTTTTGGATTTTCCCAAATTTTTTTAAACCCCAGCCGCGGTTTCCCCCGCAGAATTGCTCTTCCCCAGCCCCCCTGCTGGCTAGAGACGCTACTCAAAATGGGCGGAGGGCCGGAGGTCCGGGGCGGGCAGCACCAGGGAAAAAGTTTCCCAAGGATGGACCCAAAGGATCCTCCCTGCTTTTAAAACGCTTCCGCTGCCGCCAGCTGAATGAGGAGCGGGGCTGTGCCCCGCTCCTCTTTTTGATCACCCCCCTGCAATTACATTCGGCCGGGCAGCGGGAACCCTGTTTGCAGGCTTAAAACAGTTTGCATTGTATGTACATTAATACACCCTGCCTTGGAAAGGTGTAAGGGGTAATGAATGAAAAAATCCTATTTTAAAAAACTTTCAACAGTATGCTGTATAAAGGAAAAGGGGAATTTGTGCCCCTTGGGGTAAAAAGTCCCTTTTCGGGGCCTAAAGTATTAAAGAAAAAAAAAAAAAAGTAAAATTTTTTTTTTTTTAAAAATCACGGGCCTTTTGCCTTTTTTAAAA
The DNA here is from genome assembly GCA_025379985.1 of Phyllomedusa bahiana. Taxonomy (NCBI): domain Eukaryota; kingdom Metazoa; phylum Chordata; class Amphibia; order Anura; family Hylidae; genus Phyllomedusa; species Phyllomedusa bahiana. Next base: position 69,031 of record JAODAL010004534.1, on the reverse strand, counting down.
TAAAAAAAAAATTTAAATTTCCCCCCATTTTTGGGTTTCACCAAAACCCGAAAAAAAGTCTAATCTTTTAAAAATAAAACCTAATTTATCCTGTACGCTGAAACTTTTAAAAGAAATAAAATTTCCCAAAAATGCCAAAATTTTGGGGTTTTTTTTTTTGTATTAAAAAAGGGGTTTTTAAATTTAAACCCCAGATGATGAATACATAAAATTTTCAAAATAAAACACGGTTTTTGAACAAAAATTTTGGGAGTTACAGAGCTTATGCAACCCCTTGTAAATTTTTTTAAAATTTTGATCCCCAGCTGTATTTTCTAGGCGAACAGTTTGCCAAAAAATTTTTAACAGGGCCCAGTCTTTAAACCTTAGTATGAATCCTGTTGTTAGCAGGCGGGCGGGGGCGTAGGGTTTTTTAACAAATATGCCATTTTTTTGGTTTTTTTCCCGCTCCTGATTTTCTTTAAAAACTCTGTTTGACCAAGCAAAGACGGGAAAAAAAAACTGAGGATATACCCCTTTGGCAAAATTCGGATTGGCTTTTGGAGCCGGAGGGGCCAGGATAGTTTAATAGAAAAAAAAAAATGGTTTCCCAAAGCCCGTTTTTAAGCTTTTATATTTTGGGAGTACTTGGGGGAAACCTTTAAAATATTGCGCTGGGGGGCCCAAACCCAGGGGGGAGAGAAAAAAAAGGGGCCCCAAATAGACCTTAGTTGTTTCCCTTCACTCAACACCAACTAGTGGGAAACAGCTCAGACCAGAGAAAACCCACCACTAAACCTGGGAGCCGATACGGAGAAAAAGGGGAAAATCAGGACAAAGTCTCCCTTAAGCAGGCGTTTTAAGAAAACTTTTTAAACATAAAAAACAAAAAATAACGAAACATAGAAAAAATTTGGGTGGGGGTGGGGGGAGGGAAAAAAGGGGAACCCCAGCCAGTTTTGGGGTCCCAACCGTTTGGCAAAACCTATGTGGGGTTGGTCACAAAACCCCCCGAGAAGGTTTTAATGCAGAGAAATTTAACGGGTTTCCAGAGAGGCAAAAGGTGGCCATTCTTCCCAGATTCTGTAGAAGGTGATCGATTCACCTCGTGAACCACACCTTATTTCCCCAAATCTACACCCCCCGGGGAAACCCGGGGAAAGTTGTGATGGGGGACAGAGGGAAAGGGGCCCCAGACCCTGGGGAGGGAGTGTTTTACCCGCTTTTTCAACGGGGTTTAATTAAAAGGGGACGATTCCTGGGGGTGCGGTAGCGAGCCCTGGGGGGGCCCAAAAAAAAGGGAAAAACTGGATCTTTTTTAAAAGCCCTTAAACACCAGTTATTAAAGTGAATAATGCGGATCACTCCCTGCCAAAGGGCTGAAAGGGGGAGCTTTTTTCCACCAAATGTGCGCATGGTTCCCCTCTTTGTTTGACGGGCGCCAGCGGGAAACTGGGAATGGGGGTGAGGGTGTGTAACAGAGCCGGGCCTCTTTTCCACCGGGATAAAATCTTGAAGCATTCCTGTTTTTTAATGGAGCCCGTTTTAAACAGGGGAGGCGGTCAAAGAGACTGCTCCTTTTCCTCCTCCAAAAAATCTCTAAAAACGCCCCCTTTTCCCAGGTTTTTAAAAGGGAAAAAGTTTAGGGGATTCCTGAGCAGCCCAATAAGCCATAAATTTTTGGATGGGCATTTTCGGGGCGGAGGGCCCCCTGAAGACAACCATTTTTAAAAAGTGGTATTTCCCCCCTATTTGAAGGACAAAGGATTTTCAAAGGCTGGCAGAAATTTGCGCTACTGGTAGTAATGAAAACCCGTGAAAGTCTTGCTGCCGGGGGGCCCTCCAACAATTTCCGCATAGATTTGAGTTTTCCCCCCATAAAACCATCTTTCTGGGGGCAAACCCCCCGGCCCCCCCTAAATTTGGCTCTGGGGGATCTCGTTTTTTTGGCACCCCCCCGGGGTTCCCCGTGAGGGGGTGAGGGGAAACCACCCTCTTTAAAATGGGGAAAACCCTAAAAGGGGTTATGACCTGCAATAAGAGTGTTTGGCCAGGTTTGAGGGGGAGCCGCTCAAGATTTTTTTTAGGAAAGCCAGCAAAGGAATCCTTGGGGAACCCGGGCAATTGGGGGGCCATGTATACAGCCCTAAAATTTGTCCCCAGATTTTAGAGTAAAATTTTTGTGAAAGGGGTCCAGGATCCGCACCCCAAACCCCGAAAAAAAAAGTTTTTCAAAAATTTTGGGAGGGAGAATTTCCTCCCTTGATGGGGGGGGTAAATCAAGGTGGCTCTAGATACTCGGGGGCGTTTTCTGGGGCCCATAAAAAGGGGGGGTTTGGACATGTTTATTCACAAAATCAAAAGGGGGTTTTTTAGGGGGGAAAGTATGGGAAAAATCCCCTAAAATTATATATAGAAGAGGGCAAATTTCATTTTCTTGATTTTTAATGGGGACCAAAACCAGGAAAAGCCCTTTCCCCCCCATTTTAGCCGGGATACCCTGTTTCAGTTCAAGCAGGGGGGGGGAATTTTAAAATTCAAATTTTTTTGCGGGACCCGAAGGTATGGGGGACTCCTAGAATTTTGGGAGGGAGGAGGGTACCCCAAAAAAAAGGAGAATGCTTTTCTTAGCCGCCCTCACCCACCCAGAGGTTAAAGTGAGGTTGAGGGCAAACACTTTTGGCCCATATTGATCTTGTGATTGCAAAGGAAAAACCGTAAGAGGGGGGGTTTTTGAAAAATAGCGGGGCACAATAGAGGGTTCAGTGACATATAGGGGAAGGAGATCTGGGCAAATTTGCCCCTTTGGGAATTTGAAAGGGCCACACTGAACCCCCTTAAAATTTGGAGACTTTCCCCCTCAATTTCCTGGATGGGGCCCCATCTAGAGCAAACAGTGGGGGGAAAAGGGGACAACCCCGGGCCTGGTACCATTTGCTTATAGGGAAAGGGGAAGGGGGGGGGAAACCATTGACTCTTTTTTTGGGGCCCCGGGAGGGGAATTGTAAAACGCAAAAATTCCTTGAAAGGGAAAGACCCGGGCCCAACCCAAAAGGCGGGGTCAAAAACCCCAGTAAAAAAGGGGCCCCAACGACCCGATAAAAAAACGTTTTCTCAGCTTTCTAATAGAGTAGCATGCTCGGTTTTTTTTTAAACGGTGCACTGGTTGCCATGTGAAAGTTTTCAGGGTTTTGGTCCCGAGCCCCCCCCCTCGCGGGGATAAATCCAAACCTGTTTCGGGGTTTGGTTGAGGCCCCCAAAAAAAGAGGGTTTAGTCTTGCAGAAACCCATTTTGCAAAGACCTTGGCATAAATTTTAAATGAGCGAAAAGGGCCGTACCCTCGGGCACTTTGTCGGGCCCTTTTGCCATCCTTGGGGACCCTGTGATTTAGGCTTTCAAAAAATTCTGGTCAAAGGGGGAAAACTGGACACTTTTTTTGAAGGGCTTAGAAATGGGGGGAAAAAACCCCTCTTTAAAAAAGACTTTGTAAAATTTGGGGGGTAAAGCCATTTTGGACCTGGGGTTTTTCCCCGGGGGAAGCTTTGCAAAAGAAAATGTGAAGCCCCGCCCTGAGAGAAGGGCTTTTCGAGGAGTCAAGCACTTCTGTAGAAAGAGGGGAAAGGGGCCTTTCTCTGAAATGCTTTTTGGTTTTCTGCCCCGCCCACCTCACGGGCCCGGGTATAAAAAGTGCAGCTTGCAATTTGGGGCGTTTTTTTTTTATTTTTTTTTTTCTTTTTAAAAATGGATTTTGGTTTACCCAGTGAGGGGGCCGGATGTGGTTTCTATTGAAAAATGAAAAAAGTTAGTGAGGACTGCCCTTTTTGGGGACCCAGTTAAAAATCGGGGCACCCTTAAACATCTTTTGATCAAAATATTTGAACCGAGAATCTAAATTTTTTTTCATTAGTTAGATAGATTTTTTGCTTTTTTTAAGGGTTTTTCCACGTTGTTATTGTTTTTGGGAAGGTGGGCCCCCAAGGGGTTTTGGGCGGGATTTTTGGGGGAGCGGGGAGCTTTCGAGGGCCCCTGGTAAATTAAAAGAGGTCAGAAAAATTTTTAAAAGGAAAGGGGCCGGGAAAAAAAAATTTTCTTTTTAAAATGTCCAACGGGCCACCCGGGCGTTTAATTTGGGGGGTTTAAATTGGGGAAACGCTTTTCTTTCCCCGTAATGAAAACGCCCCAGATACTTCCCCGGGTTTTTGCCCACTCATAAATAAAAGCTTTTTTTTAAAATTGGAAAAAATTCCCCTTTGTGTTTTCCTTTCCCATCACCCGGTAAGGACACCATGCCCTCAATGATTCAGGAGGCCCTAAAAACAGCGTCCAAACCCGCGTTTTTGTGGGCTTTTTTCACTGCTTTGCGCTGCGCCAGCAATACCCGGATTTTTGCAGCCGCCCCCCCCCTTTTTAAAGACGGGCCCGGCTTAATCAAATTTGGCCTCTTAAAGACACTTTTTAAAGGCTCCCCTATTGGTCTGTGGAGACCCCAAATCTTGACTGTAAATTATTAGGAAAAATCCAAAACCCCCTTTTGGGAAAGTTTCCTGGAGGCATAAGGGCGCCCTTTAAAAGAGAGATTCTTTTTAGCCCTCCAAGAAAAGGGGGGGCCCGCCGATAATGTGGGAGATAAAGGGTAAAAAGCAAAAGGGGCGTGGTCCGAGTAAATTTCGAACGTCGATCCGGCTTTAAAATGCACCAAGAGAAAGGTGTTAAATAAAGATTTAGTCTATTGGGACTGTTTGATTGGTTTGGGGGGCTTGAGAAAAAAGGAAATTATTTCCCGCTCCCCGGAGATCACCCCTTCCCCCCCAAACATCAAAAAGCTCCCCTTTTAAATTAAAAATTTCGTTTAAAACTTTTTAAATTTACATGAGGGGGGAAAGAGGAACTACCCGGGGAAAGTACCCAAAAAGTGGGGCTGGGGGACCGATTGAATTCCCCGAAACGGACTTTTCGGGCCCCTTTTGCGAAACAATTCAAATCGTCCAGGGTTTTGGCTAGAAAAGAGTTTTGGTTGCTATTCGGGGGATAAAATTTAGCAAGGGTTGTAAAAATTTTTCCCTTGATGTTCCCATTTTAAAAAAGCCCATCAGGGCGTCGCTGTCGTGGGAAAATCCAAAACTGTAAGGGGAAAAGGGATTTGTGTATCGGGAGGGTTTCCTCCTTTTGTTTTATGTGGGGGATTGCCTGCTAAAGAAAACCAGGCAGGGGAATACTTTATTTTTTAGGACCTGGGCTTGGCCTTTAAAGGGGTGGGGTTTTTCCCGGGGGGCACACTATAAAGGGGCTTTAAGCTTGTGCAAAAATGGTAAAAGGATCCTTTTGGGCCTCTTTTCCCGGGAAATGTTAAAACCCTTGGGCGTTAAGGGTTGTAATCTTGGGGGTTAAGCAAAATTTAATTTACAGGGGGGTAGTTTCACTTAAACCCCCTGTTCCGGGGGCAAAAGACCCAAATCCCCCAGGGCCCCGGGTCCAACACTGACGGCTTGGGTTGGGTGGGAACAAAAAGGGGTTAAAAAGGCCCAAAAACAAAAAAGACCTACACAACATAGGGGGACAATTGAGAAACCGCAGCAAGGGCCCGCAAGTAGCCAAATGACATATGGCTAAAGACTCAAAGGGGGGTCCTATTGCTAAAGGAAAATTGTGGGACAAGCATATCCCGCTAAATCCTATGAGTGGAACCTTTATCTGGAGGAATTTATAATTAAAAACAATGTCAGGATTAAACAAACCTTCGTATGTAACGGGAAATGAAGACTAGCTATATAAATGGGCGAGCCTGAATCTAGTTGAGGACTAAAAAACAGCTTTAAATTTTTCGCATTTTGTAGAGAAAACACAAAAAGAAAGATTTATGGGGGGTTGAAGAGACCCGCAAGTTTGGGGGAGAAAAAGGGGGGAGAGGAGGGTCGGGCAAAAGGGCAAGAAGATTAAGGGGAAATTTGGGGGGGAAAGGGTTTTGTAGGTTATTTAGGCCCTGAAAGGGGAGTCAGAGAGGGGGCCCGAGAGGGGCCAGGGAAGAAAATCAGTTAAAAGCAGGGGTCAACGGGCGGATTCCCCATCGCAGGATTGGGGCCCCAGTCGCCCCCCGACCCTCGGTTTTTTTCGTGGGTTTTTTGGGGGGGGCCCCCGGGGGCGGGCCCGCGGGGGGCATCCTCCGCCGGAGGGCCCAAAAAGGGCCCAAAATGGGGGGTTTTTTTTGCCAAATGCCAATCCCGGGGAAAGGGCAACCCAAGGGAGGCCTAGGGGCTCAGCAAAGATAGGCCAAATGACGGGGGGTACAAAAGGGTAGTAATGAAAATTCCCCCTTTTAACTTGCAAAGGGGAAAAGGGGAACCCCATCTTTCTGGGAAAAACCCCGGGTTTTGTTGTAGGGCCAGCAGAGGCTTAAGGGCAAAAAGCATCAAGAGTTCTTTTTGACCGGTGGGTAGGGGTCCGATCTTGGTGTTATTGTTCATTTAAAGGGGGACATAGTCGGGCCTTTTCAGGGGTTTCTTCTTTTAGCGGTAATGGGGAATTCTACATACTCCTCCCGCTCCCTTTTTGGATCTTTCTCAGCGGCCGAAGGGGTCGGTTGCGCAGCAAACTTATAAAAGTGCCTTGGTCTGCCTAAATTTGTAAAAAAGATCTTGGGCAATGCGGGGATAAGGTCCAGGTTGGGGCACTTTTCTTCCCGGCAACCTTTTCCCCGGAAAATTAATTTCCCCTGGTGGGGGTTCTCCCAGATCGTCCAGCTGGGATGCTGGAAGTTTTTGACGGGTTTAATTTGGGAGGCTAAACGAAGCCTGTAAGTTTTGAGATTGCAAAAGGGGGTGGGAAATTTGCTTTTTTCTCCAAACGTGGGGCATTTTTTTTTGTAAGCAAAAGGGCCGCGGGCGGGAAACCCGGGGGCCCAAATCCTTCTTTCCCCCCTTTTTGGAGATCAAGGGTTTGCGTCAATTTTTTTTCTTTAGGGCGGCCAAACCCGTGACAAAAGAGCCCCGGAGTTCCGGGGGGCGCCGGGGAGTGCTTGGAGAGCATCTTGTTGGTGGGGGCAGGACCACTAGGGGGCCATCAAACTCCAGGGCATGTGCGTTTGGGGTTTGAAACCCGGGGAAAACGGGGGTGTTGGGGCCTTTGGGGGGGGTTTTCCCCCCGGGTTGGACAAAGAGGGTTAAAACCCCGTTATGTTTTTTGGGAGTTCGTGGGTCCCCCCACTACTGGCTGCGGGGGGGAAAGAGATTTCGGAAAAGGAGTAGAGGCATGGGGGGGTATCTCCCCCCCTCTTAAAACCCTGGATTGGGGCAGAAACATGTGGGCAAAGGTCCGCCCTTTAAGGCTTTTGAAAGGGCCAACCCCTAGCAGGGAGACCAATCTGACTGGGGGCGGGGGCTGCTAAAGTGATTGTTCCCGTTTTGGGCACCACTGTCGCGGGCGTTGGGGGCCCGGGGCCCCCCCTCAAAACCGGGTCGGCTTTGGGGCGTGGGGTCTTTGGGGCCCCAACCGAGCGCATCATCGTACTGCCCGTAAGGGTGGGATCAGGGGGAGCAAGAAAGGGGGGGAATCTGCCCACCTGAAACTTGTCTGTTGCCCCTTGGAGCAGGGGGGCTTTAGGCAAGGGGGCCCCCGTTTTAATCCCGCTGCCCAGTTGGCGCATTTCCCCGCGCCCAGTTGCAGGGCCGGGCCATCCCCTGATTTTTGGCCCCGTTTTTGGGCTATGGCCAAGAAAGGGTCCTGTGTCCTGGGGGCCAAGGGAAATGAGTGTCTGAGCCCCATCCCCCCCGCGGTTTGAATGCCTGGGCAACAGGTAATAGGGGCTTATTAGGAAAAAACCTGGGAAATTTCGTATAAATAGCGAAAACCCCCCGGGACTGTGCTGACAAGATTTTTGGCCGGGGCCCGCGCGGGCCCCCAAAAGGGTGGGGGGGTTCCCCCCGTGGGGCTCAGGAGCAGGGCCCCAACTCGTCGCCCCGTTAGGGGCCCCCGGGTGCTATTGCGGGGGGAGCGGGCTGGGGAGGGAGGGAAATCCCCCCGGGCCAGTAAATCCCCGGGGTACCCCCCACGGGGTCCCCGGGTGCCGACGATTTGGGAAAAGGGGGCGCTCTCGAGGGGGGCCCTTTTCCCCTCCGTTTTCGTTGGGGGAGGAGATCGGGAGATTTTGGGGGACACAGCCGGATCCCCGGTCCCCCTGCTGTGGTTTTTCCACTCTGCTCCCTTTCAATGAGGCGGTCCGTCCTTTTTTCTCCTTTCTTGGGGCCCCCCCCTTTTGGGCGGGGAAGGGGGGGCCCCAGGTCCTGCAGCGGGCGGAAAAAATTTTAAATTTGGGTTTGTCACCCCGGGATTGGGGGGCTTTGGGGGTTTTTGGGTCCTCGTTTTTGGCGCTTGGGGGTCATTTTAGGGTTTGGGCCTCCCCTTTCGATTTTTTTTGAGTCCCGCCCGGGGGCTCACAAGAGTGCGTCCCGCTCCTCTACATGCAAGGGGCCCCGCCCCCTTTAAAAATTTTGGGGTTTTTTTAGTCTTTTTAAAATCCCCAACAAAAATTTGGGAAAAAAAAGTGATAAAAAATCGCATCTATTTCCCACAATATTACCAATAAAACTACACTTCAGTCTGCCCCAATTTTTTTAAAATTTTTTTTTCCAAATTTTTCCCCCTTAAAAAACCCGGGGGTCTTTTTTGTCCCCGGGCGTCTTTTTAGTCAGAAAAATACGGTAATCCTTTATAAACTACAATTTTTTTTTAAACTAGGCAACCACTTTAAAGATCATTTGGATCTGGAATTTTTAAATTTATACTTTTAAAAAAAACTTTCCCAAAATTTTATCATCTGCCAAAAACAATTTCCCCTATAATTTTTAATAGTTTTCCAAAAATTTGGGCTGAAACCCCTGGGCATCTGAATGGGGAAGCTTTACTGATTTAAAAAAGTGGGGCAGCAAAATGAGTATGTGAAATTCCCGCTCCATTTTAAAATTTGTAGGGCTGGGTTTAAGACGGCCGAGTGTTGTAAATTTGGGTATTGGTTTTTCATGGGTAAAATGTATTAACACGGGGACAGGCCCCTTTCCCAAATAGCCTTTTTAAGGGAGTGGAGAAAATGGACCGTTGAACCTTTTTCTGCAAAGGGCTTTCATACAGATGCAGTCTGGGGCCAAAAACGACAAGTTCTGGGGGTCAGGGGACCCCTTTAACTTGGGTTTGGGGTGCTAACTTTTTTCACCTAGATTTAGGGCCCCATGTTGAAAAACGTTTTGGGCAAAACTCCTTTTTTGTCCCTGGTTTTCTATGGGCAAAAAAAAAGGTTTTAAAACCTAAACAAATTTTCATACAAGTGGCCCCTTAAGTTTAAAGAAATTTTAAAAAATGTGTCCACTTCTTTTGAATTTTTGGGGGCGAGCCCCCAGAAATTCCCCCAAAACTTTTTTGGGGCATTACAAAAGGGAAATTATTGAACCAAATTTTTGGGGTGCACCTGTTTTTTTACAATTTTTTTTGGCTGAAGTAACAAGGGAAAAACCCGGCACAGCCCCTTCATACCGTTGCCCATAGAGTCCCAAATGGATTTGGGGTTGGGGGCCTAGTTGTTTGGGTCTCCACTGACCCCACACTTGTCACCTGTTCTACCGGGTTTCCCAATTAAAATTTCCCATGATGGTTTTTAAAAAAAATCTTTAGGATTTCCCCTTTATTTTTCAGAGCATAGTAGTCCCATCCTATGAGCTGGTGTGATCATCTTCACTGCTGAACTCTCTGTGCTCCTCGATATTTTCACTTCGCTGAAACAACACTTGTAATAGTTCTTGGCGTCTGTATTTGAGCAGAAATTTTACACATTTTTTTTTTTTTTTTTTACAAATGTGGCTTTGCAAGAAACTAATCCATTTTGCAATTTTTTGCTCCTGTTACCAATGGTTATGACTTAAAATGTTAACCTATTAATTAGAGCAGCACAAGTGTGTGTGTCATGATATCGTAGACCGTTATCTTGAGTTATGATTGCTGGAGTTTATTTAATACATTTATATAGCGCCATTATATTCCACAGCACTGTACAGAAATTGTCATTTTTTACGTTCCTCACTGTCCTCAGTGGGGCTGAAATTAGTAATGTAAATTAATGATTAACCAATTGGTATGTTTTTGGAGTCTGGGCGAAACCTAAGCAAACACATGGAGAACATATAAACTCCTTGTAGATATTGTTCTTAATGGGATTTGAACCCAAAACCCTGGCCCTGCAAGGCTACAGTGCTAACCACAACTCACGGTGCAGCCGTATGTCAATCTATGCTGATTATTAAAATCACATGTGTACCTGCAGTATTTTTTAAAAAACTTTTCTATGGTCAATGTGTATGATTTTTACTTACTTTCTCTTTGGTTTATGAGCTGTGCTAAAATGATCTTGGGAGTACTGAAGTTTCAGCAAGTGATTGCCCTGAGGATTTGTCTAGTTCTGGAAGCAGATAATATGTTTTCCTTCAATGCCATAGTCAGATTTAATTGTTTTCACTTGTGATTTTTTTTCCTAGTAGTAACGTAATATAAGAAAAAAATTGTGAAGTCTGTTGGGTTTAAAATTCAGTATAAACAGCTTGTAAAAGTTTCCTGACTGAAACAGCATTTAGAACCAAATTGTTAGCTGGAGTTGTTTTACCTAAACATTATAGGCATTATATAAGCAGCAAAACGGTCTAATAGTTCTGTAGCAGTCTGACTCTATAGTGATGTGCACTAATTGACATAACAGTGATGAGGTATTCTAATAAATACTTCTTCTGGACTTTCTGTACTGTGTCATGCATGCCTATCATGATCTGGAGCAAGAAGACCAGGACAACACTAGGGCAACATATATGAACGGGGCTGTGCCAGTTTTCTGGTGTACTTTGAGCTAAAAAGAATGCATGAACAGGTACCCTCCAAACTTTGGCACAATAAGTGCCTTTGTAATGCGCCAAAGACACTTTTTAATGCGCCAAAGTTTAGGGGCATTCTGGGGGCGTCGCCACATTCATAGAAGTAGACACATTTATGATTCTTTGACGCCAAATCTAGACGCAGAACAGTTAGAACAGCCAGACCAGGTTAAAGGTGGTCTGCCTGAGCCAGATTTGTTGTATACGCCTGTATGTATAACATGCAGAATAACAGGTTCATACATTCTGGCATATTCTACACTGCTTTAAATCAATTTAGAACTTGCCTGTCAGCACCAGCGTTCATACATGTCACCCTAAGATCTTAACAGAGGTGTAAATTAAGGTTTCTGAACCCAGATTTAAAATATTACGTCACTATCAACTATCTTTTTTAGTACTGGTATCTTCCTATGGGGCTATTTGGTCTCATGGAGGGTGGATATCAGTAGATCTGGATTAGTAAGATTTTGCCAAAGAACAACTCTTACCTTGGTAAAAAAAAATTTACCTTTAAGGGACTATACACATTTGACATATTCAGAAACTATTTATGTGATGTAGACTATGTACAGTATGGCTTTGCACATGTTATTTATACGCCTACATAACTAACATTGTTGTCACAGCATGACTGAACCACTTACCTTCATCACTGTAATCAGTAAAATGTGATTGACAATAATAATCACAAAGGCACAGTATTCATGTCGATTGTGAGTAAATTGCTAAGCGTTTGCAGTGCAGCTTGCACAGGTGTATAGAAGATAGCTTATTAAGGCACCTGGCAGTTTTGTATTGATGCCAGAATGAAAAGTAATAATTTATAGGACATCATGTACTGTCAGCCAGTGTGGTACTCTAATCATTAGTCTAATGTAGTGCCCTCTTTGTAGATTGCAATACTGAGGCAACAACCTACCCCAAATAGCACCCTAATAAGTTGATATAAATGGGGGAGGGTCCTTTTTCCATGATCATCTTCTTGTGACGGAAAGCTGACTGGAACATACCACAGTTATATCTTTATACATATAGAAATGTAAGAACAAAAGCAAACCTCCAAAAAAGGAGGGTGCAGAACCAACCACAAGCAAACCAAAAGGTGAGGAGAAAACAGGGGTAAAAAATAGATGAAGAAAGAGAAGGGGGAAGGGCATGATCCTTGTGTCCCTCCTTGCCTAAACTTAATTGAGGGCCCTATCATGGGATTATATACACTTCCTCTAAATACACATAAATATAAAACAACAGAAAACAAAAACAATGAAAATAAAAGGTTAGTGTTTATTTTGGATTACAGAAAACAAGATAGATCTAACAATTAATAAAACTTTTGTTTCATATTATCTTGAACGTCCAACATGAGATTTAGATGCTGTCCTTTCAGCATTGCCTGAACGACAACCCACAAGCCATGACAGCATAATGCTGCAATAACCTCACGTGGTCTGCAACCTTTTCTTTTGGTAGCTAGACGGAAAAAATAAAAAAGCTTCAGCTCTTAGAAGGTGAGAATAAACAAACTAACACGTCATATACAAAACTCCCTACAGCAGGAAGGAGTTAAATAGTAATCATGCAATATCAAGGCCAACATTGGAATAATTTCTGAGAAACAGAGAGAGAGAGATTATATGAAAATAAGCATTTAAAAACAGAAATATTCCTTTAATTTCTGCAAAAACAAAAACTATTCTGGCACAGCCAACACTATTACCAACTGCATGGACAATTAAAATACCTGGAGGGGGCTGAAAAAGATTTCTTTTTCTTACTTTCTTTTCCAATTGATTCCATCTTAACCCTCAATACTCAAACCAAATCAATAAATGATCAAATTCGCCATCACATATAACTTAAGTCAGTAAGATTCCCTTATACTAATATAGCTCTAGTGGCCCCTTCTTCCAGACTTCAAGGGGTTTTCTCAGCACTCTGAATCCCTAACTGACAGAGAGTTTTGCACTCACACTGTCTCCTCAGCTGTCTCCTCAGTCCATTACTCTGACAGAGCAGGAGATTATCTTTAGCACAGATATAGACAACTCCTAGCGTCTAAGGGCTCACAGCACTTGTGTATTTTGTTTACTGCAGATGATCTTGTTTAATCTAATTAGTTCACTCATAGCTCAGTCCAGTCAGTCCATCCCTGGGATGATGTCACTGCTGCTCTCAGCTAATCAGATAACAGGTATGCAGGTTACCTTAGAAACCTCTGTTTGTATTGAAAGCTAATCTTCTTAGTGAGAAAACCCCTTTAAGCAGCAACTTCTCTTGCAGCTCCAATTCTAATTTTTTTTTTTTATGAAGATGTAAAACATTCTAAGCTTCAAAATGGCATACACTTTTTAAAATGCAATTAAACTGGTGTTTAGCAGGAGCTGACCAGTCTTTATGCACAAAAAAAGGAACCAGGATACTTGGGGTCTGTTTGATAAAACTGCTGAATGTGGGCAATCAGACACAACTTGATCTACTAATCCTTACCCAAGCATTGCTAACAAACTCATCCATATCGGACTTTCTTACAAGAAAATAAACTGAAACCAGACAGTTTGTACATCTGTCCACAGTAGAAGGCTTTCAAAAAACAGTACTGAATAATTCAGACTGGAAAAGCAAACTTTGGCACAAATCTCTACTTAATACTGCAAGACAGAAAAAATAATTTCTTTCCTATAATCAGGAGCTAATCCTTTCCCCTTATAGCCCTTAAGAATTCATTTAAAAAATGCTTCCTGGTCTAAGATTAAACTAATCATAGGTTTATATCCTAAAAACGGAATTTGGACAGTTTTTCTTTAAATCCGATAGAAAACAAAAGAAATGGCTAGAATATAATGATCCATTTAAGAATTACCATTAAATTTGTTGGCTCCACCACCTACCGGCAGCCAAATAGTCCATGTCTTCTAAAAGAACTGATTTCTTAAAGCATTCCCAAATCAGACTGCCCAAGGTAATGGCACTGTAGAAAAATAGGAACAAAAAGCGCACTCCAAAGTAATTCCATGGTAGTAGCAGCCGATCCAATTGTTGACACGAGGAAATTCAAGAGCTCAAGAACTCCACGGAATACGTATACAGGAGCCAGAAAAATAGGATTAGCGCTCGTGGAAATAAAATAGATAAAGCTAAAAGACACTAGGTAACATTACCAGCAAATTAGTGTCATTTATTTAACAATAAAAAACAAATAGACAACGCGTTTCGCAAACGCCGGGTTTGCTTCATCAGGTCATTAAGGTAATGGCCATCGTACCGAGGTAAAAATTCAAACCAAATCTTCAAATGCACCCTGAAGAACGTAATCAAGTGGGGCTAATGAGGATATCAGGATAACTTCGTCTGGGCAGCCTTCCATCCGTTTAGTGCAACGACCGGCGAGGGTTAATAGGTCTGGCCTGGGACCACACCCTCGTAGAGACTCTGCTCCTGAACTCAAGAGTGACAGCTCTGCAGCCTCTTCCAACATGGGGTGTGTCTTTCAGGCCAATTGGAGGGCTCGGACGCCGCACCAATCAGCTGCTGGGGCGGTGTCCGGGCAGACCTTTTAAACCTCCTTAGGCTTTGCCTGTCAAAGGTTGTTCCCTTGGTGTTTACCTACTATTCTCATCCTCCTGAATTTCTGACCCCGGCTCGTTTCTTGACCTCGCTTGCTGCCTCTGATTTTGTACTGCGCTCCTGATCGTGTTTGGACCCCGACTTGTTTCTGACCATCCGCTTGGCTTACATTTCTTGGATTCTACGTTCCCGCTCCGTTACCGACCCGGACTGATTGACACTGTGTGTCCCTGATGGCCCTGCACTTAGCAGCGTAGGGTCTGTCATCCAGTCGGGGTCTTCCTTCTAGGGCAGCACGCCAAGTAGGCAGGGACAGCGGGCTGGGTGGCAGTCAGGGCCCACTGCACCTCCTCTGACGTGACAGAGGATTTCTTTGCCACATACAATCTCCTGGTAAAGATTCTATTCCTAGGAATTACTCTGGATGCAGAAACAAACTTACCTTCAAAGGATTGCATTTCTTTTATCAAGACCTTCTTACATAAAAGCATCTTCTCTAACAGCAAAAACAACTTAGTATCTTATCCTCTGTTAATCTAAATTCCATAACAACTGTATCAGTAGTAAATTTCAAATATGTACAGGAATAAAGAATATTTTCTGTTGCTAAGAGGACACCAAAATAATTCATGACATTCATAAAACCATTTAGTAACCAATACAATTAGACTGTGACCTACCTACAAATAGAAAATAATCTAAATAAACACCTAGAAAATTTGTTATAAAATACCCGCTCAGTAGAGAGAGAAAACTACTGAAAATACCATTGGCAGTAACTTATCACAATAAAATCTACCATTAAAGTGAAAACACATAAAGAATTGTTATTAGATGGTCATATTGGTTAATAAAAAAAATCTAAAAGGGAATAAACATAGTAGTCTAACATTTTTTCCTTCAATATTCTATCAAAAACTCTTTTATTAACTGACTTCATATTTTCAATCCAACAGTAGCCTGAACCTTAAATTCATCTGCCCTGGAGCCAAAGTTATATTCATGTTAACTTTACAGGGGTCAATGTTCCTTAAATTTCTTTTGTTCTGATGGGATTCTGAAAGCAATGTACAATGGAATGGAATCCTTCACAATATGAACATTTGTGGTGGTACCTTTAATTACAAAACCATTTGCCTTGCATTCATTAAAGAGAAAACCAACTCCTTTATGAGCATTATCACAGGAGACAGGAGATAAATTAGCCCTTTAAGAGATCGACAAATTTATCCAAAAAACAACATCCTTCTGCCCTCATTTAAAGGGGTTTTGCCACAAAGTAAAATTGATGTGGGAAGCTTGCAAATGAAATAACAAATATTTTCACCATTCATTATTATTAAAAATTCTGCACCGTTTTTGTCTTAGCTGCTCCTTTAGTGATCCATTGTTTACAGCTTGTCTCCAGGGGATACGACCAGGCCTCAGAGCTCCTTAGTCCTGGTCGCACATGCTCAGACATCACTTCTCCTCTCAGGCAGCTACTGAGTGTTCAAACCCTGGGTGCTGTCATTCTACTGCCGTCCTCGATACGCCTGAGTAATTAGTCAAACAGTGCAAATAACTAAAATAGAAACCTCACTCAGGTTTGTGCATTGATAAAGAGGAAAAAAAAACACAGGTTTGGTTCCTGCAGGGATTTGAACCTAGGAGCCTTCGGCCTGGAGGCAAAAACTTTACCTCTCATCTACTCACAATGCTTTACATAAGCAGACCTTTCTTTGACTACAGAGAGGAAATGCCTGGTGATGGCATCCTGCTGGGTCACATGATATGCAATGCAAACAAATCACACACACCCCCTTCTGAGCACACAGAGCTGAAGAGCTGGATACAGGAGGTATGAAATGAGATCGTGGCAAAACCCCTTTAATATTTGGATGTACTGATAGCTGTTGCCTCCAACTTTCATTATAGGTACGCCACACTGAACTACCTAAATTCATACATGCTTCTATTATTTTGTCCAAACTAGAAAATTTATCAGGGCACGTCTTCCCTCAAACCAAAGCAAAAATACAGTATGCTTGCAACCAATTATTGGATGTTTTAGAAATCTTTTTTTCTTATTTTAATGTTTGTCTTCCTTTTTATGCTGTTTATTAGGTAGAGGACAAAAGTCAAACAATTTATTTCACCAATACCAATTTTTTTTCCCCTTAAAGACTAGCTTTCAACATGTGGGAAATGGTAAATCAATTTCCAAATACATTATTCTTTTAATATTACCTTGGTCAATAGATGTGGTATTGTATCTGCTCTGAGTGCACACAGGTTTCTCTGGTTACCGTCCTGCTATCCTCTCCTCTCTCTGCTCTTGGGCTTATCTGAGAACAGGGAGTGATGTCACCAGGACAGACGACAGTTTGAAAACATAGTGTGTTATCTTTAATAAACAAAGGATTAATAAGCACTGGCTTTCACTAAGTAGCCTTGTGTACTGAATTACATCTCCTGCAGTCACATCACTGCAAAAAGAAGAGCTAGGAATAGCAGAGCTAATGTGTCAAATACTGCAATAGAACCATCCACAGCCTAACCAGGATGAGTGATGAAGTGTGACTCTGAAGCTGCCTGTGGCTCTGTGAAACAGCATGGTGAAACCCTTTAAATACCAAGTAAAATAAAATCTTAAAGTACAATAAATACATCACAAGTCAAAGCTTAGTTTAGGCTTGGTTCACATATGCGTTGGAGGTTTCGTTAGGAACCTCTGTCACTTGTTCCATAGGGAATGATGAAAAAAATATTACAGTAAGCTGTGTTCTTTTTTCCGTCTAAACAACAGCAACAATGGTGGAAACCTGAAAGACCTATTGTAATTAATAGGGTCTGTCTGGCACCAAGGATCTCTAGGCGCTTGTTTTCACCTTTAAGCTAGAGGTTCTGAACAGAACCTTCAACGCAAATATGAACCAAGTCTTAAACAAATCCCATTAACATCAGCAGAGTTAAACTTGGCATAGTAAAATTTCGTACAGCTAATTCATTAGAAGTAGCAGCAGCCTCAGTAGACACATCAACTGAAAATTCAGGCATCAGCTCACTGCTAGCAACAATAGCCGGAGGATTAACCCAACCTAGAGCATCAACTACTTCCTCGTAGCTATCAAGAGAGCCAGCAACTCCATCAACATTCATCGCTATGCAAGCAATCCTATTAAAGAAATTCAACATACCTGAAAAAAACAGATGTTTCTGGCACCTGCCTCTCTACATTTACATTTTAAGGGAATTAGCAGCAGTGTTTGCACCCATGGGAGCCCATGGCCCAGAATGTCACTCTTCGGCTATGTTCACACGGCTTAAAATGGGACGTATTTCGGTCCGTAATTACGCGCCGTAGTGCGCGAATTACGGCTGGAATACGTCCCAGTCATTACGGTAATCCACAGTTCTCATAGAGAACTATGGATTACGTCTCCTCTACCTGCTCGGCGAATCCTAGCATTACTAGCAGCGTATACGCGCCGCTGGTAATGAAAGTCTATGGGCCGGCGAAGTGCCGGACCCCCGCTCCCGCCCCCATCCACACGACGTAATTGTGGGGCGTAATTACGCCCCGCAAATAAGCCGTGTGAACATAGCCTTCTACTCAGCTTTTCTACCCAAAGGGAAAAATTAATGAACCATACTTTTGTCTGCTGTTCCTGTGGTCCAGAGCTGAATAGGATCTCTGTTGCCTTCATGTTTCCTTCAATGACTCCCCCTGTGATGGGATGTCTTCTTCATCTGGGCCACCCCTTCCTGCATAGCTGATCACCTGGCTGCATCCTTCTATTCCATTGCCACACTGATGCCACAAAAAGGTGCCGCTGAATCTTCACGCTGGCAAGCAATTGGTTGTATAGCTTATCTCAGCCCATCTCTGGAGGCAAGACACATCTTACAGAATCTTCGAAAGGTACTGTAAGTGCCAAAGCATTCCCGCAAAAGGGGAAATGCAGAACTAACAGCAGACAAACCAAAGAATAGAAAAAGGAGAGTGACAAAATGATGGATAAGGCAGGTGAGCTGCACGATTTGATCCGATGTGCCCACTTCTTGCCAATACTTACAGGAGCCCTTTCATTTGAGTTACATATTAAAGGTTTAGATAGGGACACTAGTGACATAGTGTAGGGTAGAAATGAGGAGGTGCAGGCATGCAATAATGCATATCTCTATATGAAGTATACGAATAGTTACATAGTTTGTAAGTACGAAAAAAGACAGACTTCCCAGTTCAGCCTATTGGGCTGAAATGGATGGTCATGAGGAAGATGCCAATTATCCTCATTCTGGTAAAAAAAAATCCTTCTCGATTCCAGTCTCACAATTGGAATAAATCCCTGAATAAATGAATGTTCTCCGAAATGTAAATCACTATAACTTGTTATATTATTGCACTCTAGAATGCATCCAGGCCCTTTTTGAATCGTTATAAATTTCCCAAAGGGCAAGTTGTTCAGCAGAGATTCAAGCTTCTGCTTTTACAGTAAAGAACCCCTTTCTATTCACTAGAAAAGTTCTTTCGCTTAGACATAGAGGATTCCCCACTTATTCTAGATACAATTTTATTTTCAGTGAGATACTCCAGGATAGCATATCGTAGAAAACCTTAAAACAATTTGTCCACAAAGGAGGTTAAACTTACCGGCCTTTAGTTTCCAGGATCACTTTTTGACCCATTTTTGAATATTGGCACCACATTTGCTATGCGCCTATCCTTTGGGACATACCCCGTTATTAGACTGTCCATAAATATTAAGAATAGGGGGCTATCTATACATTGCTTAACTCCCCGACACGTAGGGGGGATCCATCAGGGCCTGGGGGTTTGTCCCCATTTTTAAATTTTTTTTAAAACGGAGCTGCACTTCTTCCTGGGTTAACAAAAAAACATTTAAGGGGGGAGTTAACCCCTCCCCCGCAATTTACTAATGTAAATTTTTTTTGGTATAATTAAAAAAAATAAAAAAATAAAAAAATTTTCTTTTTTCCCCATTGCCCTCTACAAACCTCCCTCACTTTTTTCAAAAGGGGCCAAAAATTTTTATTTTTTAAACTTTTTACTATTTATAAGTTAAAAATATTTTGGGGTTAGTTTTACTTTCAGGCAAAAAATTTTTTTTTCTCCCAGCTTTGCTGCCTTTATAATTATTTAACATATTTTTTTCCTTAAAGCTTTTTAGTGCCTCTTCACTGCCCTCTTGTTTAGCATATACAAATTTTTTTTATTTTTTGACTTTACATCTTTGTTAATCCCCATTGTTTTTTTACTTTTTGCAATCATTTTATTTCCATAAGGTTTGTACCCATCAGTGGGCGCTGAAGATATTTTTAGAAATCTCCCATTTATTATCTGTTATTTTTGAAGCCTTTGTCTCAGTCAAAGCCGATACATTGTGCTACTAGAGATAGCTCTCCAATTTTCCGGTAGTTTCAGTTCTCTGAATAAGTTTACAATAGAAATAGTGAATCTCAGATGACAAACTGATACCTTGACACATGTAAAACATTTTAAAAAACTTTTTTTAATTTTTGAGGGCAGACGTTTAAATGCATCATGGCTCACACTGAAAACCTCTAAGTTCTGCTTCCCTTGCACACAATACTGATTGACAACCTATATACAAGTTCATACTTGACAGCTGTCAATTACAATGTGTGGGGGAGGAAGGAGCAGGGCTCACAGGCTTTCTATATAAGTTGAGGCAACAGCAAAACAACATGTCTGGCCTTAAGAAATGTTGTTTTAGTTTGCATGGCTAGCTTAGAGTTAACTATTATTTATACAAAAGATTAAATGTAACCTTCGTATTAAAAAAATTTAAAATGAATAAAAATGAAAATTTGTTATGAGAAGTATACTTCAGTGCTTTGTAGAGTTGCCAGTGTTACTTGGATATTTTGCAGATAAAACTGTGACATCTTTTTTTACATTAATTATTAAGCTAATGGAGTGATACAATGCATGATCTGTTCATCTGGAGCCAGCAAAAGTTTTGGCAGATCAACCGTGCTCATATGTTAAGTTGTTCATCTTCTGTTTTGCCTTATGTGAGAAAACACTTTGGTGACAGATGAAATATTGCTTTTAAGTTTCTTCATGTTGTATTAATCTTCATCTGGCTGTACTTGAATATCTGTATCGGAAAGGTCATGGCTGGTGAACGTGAGACTACAATGGTCTTTTAAGAAGTAGTATGCTGCCAAAGGCTTGTGGTGCCCATTAACATCACATAAAAGTCATTTGAAAGTGATAGACAAGCATCATCCACGATGGCTGACAAGAATGTAATTTCTAATGCTGCATTTTTTTGTGCTGTGGTTGGCCGAAAATACATTGACTGAATTTGGTCCATTATTTGCCAATTTACTGAAGCTGACCGTGTTTGTTTTAGCTTTTGTCCCTTGACTGTCTAGTTTAGTCTGGCATGTTGTTGTTGAGCTCCCATGGACAACTGATCAAATGCATTCTGGCCAATCGATGAGTAGCTGCCACTCCTAGTTATGCTATCCATTTCTGTGGCAGCTTTGGGGCCAGTAGAAGGGGATCCATCTAAGATTAGCTTCATCCTCTTGAAAAACAGTGATTGTGATCCTGGGCAGGACTGTTATCATTAATAAGCACTGTAGGGTAAGCAAAGGAGAGTCATCATGTTCAGGTCTTTACAAGAGATGGTGGCAGAGAGGATGCAACAAGCGCTATGGGTAGGGGTAAAGTACCATTACCACTGGGCTTTGTTTTATTCTTTGCTATAGCACCACTTAGAAAAAATGGAAATATGCAAGACTCACCCACATGTGGTTCTAGGTAGCTGTTGATGAGCCTGTGGGCTACAAAACTCCCCGTCGGCCCAAACGGTATATATAATCTGAAACACTTTATTATCAGAGTAGACTGTTATCCAGCGGAGTAAATGAGCCAATACTTTATTTTAAATTCTCATAACGGACATAGAGTGAAAGTGCATAGCGTCGGATGATGCGTTTCCGCTTCGTCTGAAGCCTTGTTCACAGCAAAGAACACGATGTCTGTGTATATCCTTACAATAAAGCATAGTAAATTAGTGGATAAGGTCTAAAAAAGACCCAGGTTTATTGAGTCCAACCTATAACTCTATTGTGTTAATCAACTGAAAGGCAAAAACTCATATGAGGTGACTGACTGTTGCCCCATATAAAAGAAAAAAATAGTTCCCTACTCCAAAAATAGTAATCAGAATAATTCCCTGGCTTAACGTCTCATCTCCAGACTCTGGAGCCCCTAACCTGTAATATTATATTTTTCTAGAAGAGCATATAAGTCCTTCTTGAACTTGTTTAAATCTACCACAACCTCTTGTAGCAGCGAGTTCCATAGTCTTACCGCTCTTATGGTATAGAATCCCCATCTATATATA
The DNA here is from genome assembly GCA_025379985.1 of Phyllomedusa bahiana. Classification (NCBI taxonomy): domain Eukaryota; kingdom Metazoa; phylum Chordata; class Amphibia; order Anura; family Hylidae; genus Phyllomedusa; species Phyllomedusa bahiana. The sequence goes on along the minus strand of JAODAL010004534.1, from coordinate 47,195 downwards.
ATTATGGTGAAACCTTCTTGTCTCTAGGTGTAGAGGACGCCCCCTTATAATTCCAGGAATAGGTATAAAAAGATTACGCATGATATCTGTATACTGTCCTTTCACATACAGTTATTTCACAAACGTCAGTTCACCCCTCACCGGGTGTATTATATCTCTTCATGGGACAACACTACAGACAGTACTTCGGCAGAATGTAGACAGACAGTCCCTGAAACGTCTCTAGAAAGGGGAAAGTGGATCCTTGGAACCGTGGATGACAATTTCTTGTCCAGCCATGGTCAGGGACATGAGCAGACAATCAGAAGTGACACCAGGAATAACGGAGGAACAGCAGACTTGTTACAGTAGGTTTAACAACAGGTACAATAGAGAAACATTAGGCTTGTACCAGCAGGCAGACAACAGGAACAATGGAAGAACAGAAGGCCTGTACCAGCAGTCAGGACACCAGGAAATCCGTATAGCATAGGAACCAGCAGGTGGATGAAGATACCATACAAACAGTGTTGATCCAGCATCTGGCAGATGTCTGGCAAACTCTGAAGATACACATGAGTTGAGCTAAGTAGCTAATACATCCCGCATCAAAACCCTAAGTATACCTTTCTTTACTTTTTTCTGTATAGCCGAAAGGCAAAAGTGCTGTGTGAATTCTATATAAGCACGATGTACAATAAAGAATGAAATAATGAAGATAATCTTGATGCTGGATCAACGCTGTTTGTATAGTGACTATTGTGGGTTGTGGAGAGACCTTGATGTGGATCCATAGTGGTTGCTTGGGACAAAAAAAAAGAAACAGTGTTGGTGACATTTGTTTGAGGATGAAGATTCCAGCAGACAAGGACTAAAGCTTTGGACAGGAGCAGAACCAGTGGATGTGCAGAGGTCAGAACCAAGCGGACAACAAACATGAAACTAGGATCACTAGAACGCAGGAGCACAGGAACTCAGGGGGGCATGAGCCTTAGTGCAATAGACCCTAGCTGGCACATTAGATACTCAGCCCAGACTGGCAGCAGTAGCTACGTTTTAAAGCGTAGCAAGGCAGGATGATGAGCTGCAGCTGAGGAAGTACTGATGCAGGGGTTAACTGCTGCCATGCTGGACAGCAGACAGAGCAAAGACAAGATTTCACCACCAGGATCAAAAGGAAAGCTACTGACACAGGGGAGACAGGAACATTTGCAGATTGTAACATACATACTACCCAAATATGGATCTTGGGGCCCTACCTGCATTTAGTCAGGCTGTATTAGTCAACACCCTTTGCAGTATCCTCTGCATAAATTAGTTATATGTACAGTATGTAGACAGAGTAGCTGGGAGGTTTGGAAATATCCATATACACTTTAGGAGAGATTTACTAACTGTATGTTAACATGATGGGACAAATATGGGACTAGGCAATGCAGTCACTTGATTGCTTTTGTTATATTAAGCAATACAATACTGTATTGATTTGTATTGAAGGGATTGGAGCAAACTCTGTCCCTGGCCATTGCGAATTGAGCTAGACTGTACAGTACAGCCTGTTCCTACTATGAATGGTCACAGCCTCTCAGCCTCGAATACCTGAGTGCCACACAGTGCCCAGAAGTATTGTCAATTCTCCACCATCCCCAGCTAGCTACGGCACTGCACACAAAAAAAAAAAAGTTGCAACTTTTTTGCACAGAGCAGATATGTACCAAAAGGCGGAGGGCCATTAAAAAATTGCTACCAACATGTTCTCCTCAAACTAACCTAGCAGGGAAAGACTTGCTTCGAAGCCTGACATTTGAATGGGGTGAATGCAGTGTTTAGAAACAGGTGGTATTTATCACATACTTGGCTTTTACAGAATTTTGTGGCAGCTATTTATTTCATGAGGAAAGGTGAAAGCAACACTTATGTGCTGATGTATTGGATGGTGATTGCTGGCACCGGTGTTGTCATGGGAACAACATGCTCCGACAGCTTGTTTTCATTAACAGATCTGCTGATAGTGTGATCCTTCATTCACAATTAGCAAGCAATGCAAAGTACCTTCATAATATATCATAAGAAGCACCAAATTCTGAAGCCAATAGGCTGGTTACCAACATGGCTTAGCATACTGTAAAGCTGGCGTTTAAGATTACGCGTTGTCGCTTTATTAATTATTTTTTTTCAGATGACCCATAAAAATTACATTTCCAATAATTCATTTTAAATAGGGCGTGTGCTGCATCTTTTGGATCAATTGACATGACGACTCTGAACGGATCAGAAAGACGCGTGTAAACATGCATTGGTGATCACTCGTCTGAAAGCAATGTAAAACACGCTGCACGTTTCTGAGATGCGTTTTTTGGGTCCATTTAGGCTCCAAAACACAGATCCAAACACGCATCTAAAAACATATGCAAACATGGAGTCAACACACTGTGTGAACATACCCTTAAGGCGATTGGCTCCTTTTCACTTCCCGGTTCTAGTCTTGACACAGAGGAGAGAGTTGCTTTGCTTTCCATTCACAGGGGAGCAAGCATGTTGGGCTGAGAACCCAGAAGTGAATCAGAGTGGATACTGGGGAGCAAGGAAGTGGTATTGGCAAGGACAGGTAGGTAAGTATCAGTTTTTTTCTTCTTTTTCCCACCCTTTTTTTTTTTAAGAGGACAAGCCCTTTAAATTATTGCTATTACATACTGGTTTCGACACCCTCTAGTGTTCTTTTAATTCCCTCTCTTAGGGCGACATGTCCTGTTAGGCCCGCACCATTTTTTGGTGTATTTTGTGCCAAAAGCTGTTGACGCCCTATTCTCTATATAAATGAACTGTCGTACACCAAAATTGGGCATTGTACGCCAGCCATAACACATTTGAATGCATCTAAAGTAGGCACATCAAATATGCTAGCAATGATATGCTATGCGTCTACATTATGCTACGTGCCTAGATCAGGCGCATCAAGTATACTATGCAAGGTATATTATATGCCAGATTTTTGACAGGTTCATTCATTCAGGCGCATTATACACCTTAAAACGGGCGTGGAGGCGCCTCTTTTCTGACATGTGGCTGTTAATGTCCACCTTATGTGTCCAGTGCTGTGGCCACACATGCTCAGTAGCTCAGTTCCAATATTGGGATCCTCTTGTACACGGATAGTGAAGTGATTCCTGCTATTATGCAGGACAGCTAATAAGAATCTGTACCCTAGAAGCAGCTTCTTCTCAAAGGGGAAAACCCCTTCAACCACATTGAAATGGTTACTGGATTGAAGTAAACAGTACTTTGCCCTGCATTTTAGATCCAGTAGATAGTAAAACAGTTGGGTTTGGGATTTTATCTTACTTTTAATAAAATATATAAATCAAGAGAGGTAATGTTCCTCATTAGGAAGAGGCACCATGATGGTGTGAAGACACTTGCCATTAATGCATCATTTAAATCTAAATATATTTAAAGGCTTTGTCTCACTACATTGATTCGTCCTATTTTCTTGGTTTCACTTTGAATTCAGGGGCGTCTTTACTGGCTTCCACTAGGCTGCAGTAGAAGCCAGTTCTGTAGCTATAGCAACCAGTGCTGTCAGCCTATCATGAGAAATTGAACAGGTCTGTAGCTATGGTTACCTGAGGAGCTGGTGCAGCCCATACAAGAGGGAATATCTCAGAATAGGTAGGGTTAATGGACACTTATTGAAAAGTGACTCGTTTTTGCAAGATCTTTAACATAAAAAGCAATCCTTGCAGTGAGACAACCCCTTTATATAAGCTCATGTGAAAAGAGTTAGGACTTCAGCCCCACGTATTGAATGTAGCATTCCTTAAAGTTATATCCGACTCACTGAACCTTGGAATGGGATTAGGAGACCAAACCTAAGCTCTTTATCCATCTACAGATTGCTGTTTCAGGATGCTTGCCCCTCATCAGTGCAGAACAGGGTACTGGATGGATGAGTGAGAGGCTTTAGACACAGCTCAAAAAGGGTTATGTTCCTGATTAGGGAGAGGCCCCACAAAGGTGTGAAGACTTAAAAGTCTTGAATGTTCCACTAATATTTAAATATAAGCTTAGTGTAATGCCTCTTCTCCAGCCAGCCAATACCTAACTCTGCACTGACAATGGACAAACACCCCGAAATAGCTGACAGTAGATGGATAACCTCATTGGCTTTAGTCACGTTTCAGGGCTTAATGTCAGATGTGACTTGGAGGAATGATGCACACAATCAGTGGCACTGGATTACTGGCTCTTTTCCCATGTGCTCATTGGAATATAAAATATATTTCTTGTACTTGTTCTTTCTGTGGAATGAGTATGCTTTGCTGAGATTAAAGAAAAGGCTGTGGATCGATAGCATAGAACCCTTGACTATCTCAATTCATCAATGGCCAAACCCGCTGCTACTCAATAAATGACTTACTAAATGAACATACAATACACCTTTGGCCTTTTTCATGTATTTATCATGTTCTATTCTATTTTACCTTCTGAGCAGTTTTGTAAGCATCTTTTTAGAGTAGAAATCATGTAGTGTTTCATTTATATTGTGCTATATACAGTGATAAAATGTCCCTGGAAAACACTGTGCAATACTTTCTTGTGCATTACTTCTTACACTGTATAAATCTAACACATTGCTTGACAAAAGGCATCGAGTTCACGTACAGTGAATTTAGTCTACATTTCACCTCTTTGATCCAAATTCCTGACTCCTTTATCTGTATTACTCTTCTCAGTCATCCTGCTTTTAGCATCTTTTTGCCCGCTCTACTTTTTTGCCTATTGTCCGATTTTAGTTGTAGAGGTTTTCTTGCAATTCTGTCTGGGAGGCCAGTGCGGAGTCATATTTTTATTGTTACGGATTAAACTTGCATTTACCTTTTGCTATTTAAAGGGATTATCTCACTATGCTGTTTCAAAGATCAAAAGCAGCTTTAAATTCATGCATCCTGTCTCTTCCTGGGTAGGCTGTGGTTGATTCTATAGCGGTAATTAGCATATCAGCTCCGCATTCCCAGCTCTTCTAATTGCAATGACATGAAAGAAAGAGCTCTCATCTGTAGTAAACACTTAAAAGTAATTAGTCTCCTTGTTTGTTAGAGATAACACACTCTGTTCTGCAGCTGCTGGCAGTCCTGTGTGCTGACCTGAGAGAGCAAGGGAGAGCAAATTTGTAATCCAGAGAGTGCTGTATGCACTCAGAGCAGATAAAATCTCTTTTATCTCCTGACCAGGAAAAAATTTAAAAGCAATTTATTTGGAAAAAGTTTTCAATTACCTGTCCATAGATGTTGAAAGCTAACCTTTGTAGTGAGACAACCTTTAAGGAAGCCACCAACTCAAGACCTGTAAGGCATCTGTTTGTAAAACTACAGATTCTTATATACTTCTCATACCTGTACACCAGTATATTGCTTTATTTCTGCCCTTGTTAGATCCAGTTTGTATCATTAGTGATTTTACAGTATCTCAAAAAAGTGAGTAAACCCCTCACATTTTTGTAAATATTGTATTAGGCTCTGTCCACATTGCACATGATTACGCTCGTATCTCCGGCGCATTACGTTTTTCACAAGCGCCGGAGCTACGAACGTCAGTGTGGTGCCCTAGAAGGCAATAGCAAAGACGAGTTCCTGTCTACACAGCTCGTCTTTTCTCTGCCCGTCTTTCGGCAGCGCGTATTATACAACATGTTGTATAATCCGCCGGTGCTTCTCGTCTTCTTGACGTCTTCCCATACAATTCATAGAACAACACTGAAGATATGATACTTTGATACAATGTAAAGGAGTCAGTGTACAGCTTGTATAACAGTGTAAACTTGGTATGCCCTTAAAATAACACAACCATCAATGTCTAAACCTCTGGCAACAAAAGTGAGTACAACCCTAAGTGAACATGGACAAATTGTGCCCAAAATGTCAGTATTTTGTGTGACATAGGCACAGTATATAGGCTTTATTTCTGCCCTCATTTGATCCAGTTTGCATCATTAGTGAATTTATATGTAATTTGCTGAAGTGCAAAAGATTTGTAAACAAAATGACAAGATGTCTACAATCGTAAAGAAACATAGAATGTCATAATATACACATAAGCTGGTAAACCTACAAAAGTAACTGAGTGATTACTTACAGAGGCTATTCTTATTCTGGATAGAGCCAATTGTTGGGTCCACAAATCACTGGACACTCTGTTGCCAGTGTCTGAAGTGTATTGCCATATGCATACAATATCCAGTGATAAAAAATAGTATGGTTTCTGCTGGACCCTCTGGCAATGGGCAGTTGTGGGTTTTCATATGGGCTTGGACCGCCCTTTTTCTATTCCAGTTTTTTTATACCTGTTGTGATTTTATGTTTCTGTGTCCCAAAGTGAATAATCTCATTATAATAGAGGTTTTGTGCACAAAAACTTTGGGCCACATGTATGGAAACTGTCTAGGTCTAAAACTAACTTTGTTGCCCATAGCAACCAATCAGAGCACCCCTTTCATTTATCCAGAACACTATATGAAGTGAGAGCAGCATGTCTGGCACTAGCTTGTGCTGTCCTTAACAAGGGGGCATAAACTATGTGACAGGTTTAAAGTACACTTTTTTTTAGCTTAGTCAATCTTACATAATTTAGGACTCATATATGCAACTATTTTATGGTTTAATAAAGTCCTTGGCTATTCTGAGCTGTGGCACCAAAAAAGTCTTTGGAGCATAGTGTACGGGATTTCATACAGAGGAATACTAATGGTAAAAATATTGTGCGTTATTGAATGTTGCATTACTGAGCTATTCTCTCTTAGGAGCCTAACTCCATAATACTGTACATTGTTATTTGGAAGCACCATATGGGAGCACATAGAGTGCCTACAGCCTGACCCCTTAAAGGAGATTTCATACCACAATGATTAGCTGTAAACAAAGGTACATAAAGACTATTACTAAATACATTGCTGTTCTGATTTTGCTTTGTTTAGAAGACTTTATCTACTGCCTATTTAGATTATTGACCACCCCTCTCTGCTCTGATTGCTTCAGCAGTCCCCCTCCGACCATGGGGACTCAATCCCTGCTGAGCGTTATCTGTAGCACAGGAGCTTGTTTATTTAAAGGGGTTATCTCACTACATTGATTCATCTTACCTCAGTCCTGTTTTATTGGTTTTATTTTGAATTCAGGGGCATGTTTACTGGCTTCTACTAGGCTGCAGTAGAAGTCAGGTCTGTAGCGATAGCAACCAGTGCTGGCAGCCTATCAGGAGAGATCGAATAGATCTGTAACTATAGTGACCTGAGGAGCTGATGCAGCCCATACAAGAAGTGATATCTAGGAAAAGGTAGGACACTGTTAATGGACATATATTTCAAAGTGACTTATTTTTGCAAGATCTTTGACATAAAAATAAATCCTTGTAGTGAGACAACCCCTTTAAGTTAATAACAAGCTTTAACCCTTTAGAGCTCTGTAGCCTTGTGCACTACAGTTTTATTAACCTCCAGGACTCATGTCACTGTAAGAGAAATAGCTAGGAATAACGGAATTGATATGTCAATTACCGCTATAGAACCACCCACAGCTTGACCAGGAAGTGGGAGTCTGAAACTGGCTGTGGCGCTGTGAAACAGCATGGTGAGAAAACCCTTTAGGGCATACCTATGATCTCAGAATAAGCCATTATGTGTGTGTACAAATAGCATGTTTTGGTCATAATATTTTATCCTGCATTTTTCAGTACTTTTCCCCTCTACCAGCTCTATATCTTATTATTAGTTTTCTCAGAAGTGGGTGGAACCCAGCTTTTATGATGTCTCCCATAAAAAACACAATCCTGTTCCTCTATCTCTTTGTAGCACACTCTCAGAAGCAGCGTCAACATGGAGGACATTATAAACCAGTAAGGGGCTATGTTGCTCTGAATCTAACACTGGACAGAATCACTAAAGAGCTAATGCATCAATGTCTGCGTCTCTAGCTCGATGCAACTCCTACCCTCCTATCTATAGACATCTACATATATCCTGATTTCTCAGTGATGCTGAGGAGTCTAATAAGTGGAGGATAAAGTATTTTTTAGAGATATATTGCAAAGTTCCTTTGCTTCTGCTATTGATTTCTGGATTTTATACAGAAGTATACTTTAAAAGAACAACTTAATTTCTCTAAAATTTGCAACCAAAGCATAGTACATTCTTACAGATGCTCCTCGGAATCTGTAAGTTAAAGGGGTTGTCTCACTACATTGATTCATCTTACCTCAGTCCTGTTTTCTTGGTTTCATTTTGAATTCAGAGGTGTGTTTACTGGCTTCTACTAGGCTGCAGTAGAAGCCAGGTCTGTAGCTATAGCAACCAGTGCTGGCAGCCTATCAGGAGAGATCAAACAGATCTGTAGCTATAGCGACCTGAGGAGCTGATGCAGCCCATACAAGAGGGTATATCTCAGAATAGGTTGGACACTGTTAACGGACACATATTGCAAAGTGACTTGTTTTTGCAACATCTTTAAGATAAAAAGCAATTCTTGTAGTGAGACAACCCTTTAATGTCTGTCATCAAAGAGCATTTGGGAAACAAGATGAGAAGGAAAAAATGTTCACACAAAGTAACCTCGTGGAGCGCTCTCCATGTCATGAGTAATATGCTACAAACTTGGTCCAGATTTTTATGTTTTTTCAAATCATGCAGAAAAAGTTTATTGTTTGGTAACTAAAAAAATTCTACTTTCTATCAGAAATGTCTGATCCGTTACAGTAAGCTTCATAGACTAAGACAGTAAGTTCAGATAAGGATAATGCTTCAAGCTCATCGTCAGCTGTGAATTTCTTCATGGATTCACCACTCGGCACACGGCAGGTTGCCACACTAGCTGTACTCATAGGTTTCATTACTATGAAGGCTATATGCCAGCATTTATTATATCATATGGAATGGAATTCACACTGTTTTCTGCCGTGGGGAAAATAGATTTATTGTTTATAACATTGGGGGGTAATTGGAGTAAATGGCACAAACAGAAAAGTTCTTATACTAATTTAAAAGCATTTTTTACAGACCGTTATCTGTAGAATGCAAAGGAAAATAGTATTTATGATAATATATTTCTAGTACGTGGATTGTTATATCATAAAGGATTCCCAAACTGAGCATTAGGGCTCATCTACACGGCAAGGATTCTTAGTCAGTCAGTTTTTGACGTGGATTCGGATTTTCAAAATTGTCAAAACCAACTATGGAGATATAGACCTCGACAGAAAATAGAGTTGTAGTCTACATGACTTGATTATTCTGAGGTCGGATTTCAAAACCGTAATTTTCTCGAAAGACTTGGACCATGTTTATTCTTCCGATGTTTTTCACTCGGAAGACGGCGGAAAATGTACTATTAAGTCAAAGATATGGCATGAAAAATGACCAGAAAGCTTTACTCCTGTCTTGTGGTGCGGATCGATGTCAGAAAACTCATAGGGCGGCATGTATGAACGGGGCTGCACCAGAAGTCTGGCGTCTTTTCAGGCCGACATCTAGCGCAGCCCCGTTTGCGATAGTTTTAAATGGCCGGTATGCCAGTATCAGGTGGATTACAGAGCGTCTGCAGCACTTTGTAATGTGCCTGATTTCGGGGGGCGTGCAGAAGGTGGGGCGCACCTGAAACGTACGAAGCTATAGATTTATTCTAGGCGGATTACTGCTGGGACAGTTGAACCACTTTCAAAATGGTTTACCTGAGCCACAATTGACGTTTATGTGATAAAATGCGCCTGATTTATGACCCGCAGTAGAGCAGGTACATAAATCAGGTGCATTCTATACTGTTTATATGCGCTGTAACGCCTCGCTTGCGTCTAGACGCCCTCCTGGGCCGTCCTGGGGGTATTTCCTTCAGCTCACGGGTCGCCGCTTTGATATAACGGATGGCACTCCGACACAGGCTTCAGTTTCAATCTGGCTTCAGCCAGTTTTATTCTTCCAGGCACAGTGGTAAACGTACGGCAGTACACAAAACAAACAATAAACAAAACCCTCTGGCCGTTTGGCCACTGACTATACACTTTCAGGTATAGACCCTAGCTATCAGTGGTCTGGACCTACACCCAGACCCACAAAAACACAGTATCCTCACTGTACCGTTCTAGGTTTCCCCTTTCAAGCCTCGGGGGGGCCAGAGCCTCCCTAAGCTCTGCTTGCCACACCAAACTCCAGGTGGGCAGACACGCCCCTGATCACCTGCGAGACAGGATTTTTATAGCCATCCCGGGGTCTGGCCCAAACTCCGACATGGGACCCTGGAGACCTGGGCGCGGGAACAGCCACCCACCCCCCTGCAGCTGTTCCGGGGAGGCCACCATAATGGCTGGATACCAGCATGCTACATACAGCTGTCAGAAACCCTAGTGTTGCTGACTGAAAAGCAATTGGCCCCCCTCACCAAGCCCAGGCTCTTGGTGGCAGTCTCTACTAGGGACGACTCCCCCTAGTGGCAGAAACCAGGCAACTACTCTTAGCCACTCTGCTACACATCACTCCCCTGATAAAGCCCGTAGGGCTTTCCCCACATGACCCAGGCTCCCTCCGGGGTCAAAGCTCCTTTTTGGGGACAACGTTTTTCCCCTACAACTCAGGGGCCGGGACAACACTTTCCATGCACAGCTCAGCTGTGGGCTCACACCTTGCACTCCTCCCCCACGGCAACTGACAGGTCATAGCACTTACAACCAGTGGCATAACACATGCACCCCTCTAAATAAGTCACCACTTCACGCGTTTTGGCGACATTCACAGGGCTATTCCTGACAACCTCACTTCAGCGCTATCGGGACCTAGTAGCCTTTTTCCCCACACTTTGGGACTAGCTTGGTTTTGTGCCCACTGGGCAGTTTCTTCCCTATTTTGGGTGTCATATAAGCAGGAGACACTTGGTTGGACCCAAACAACCCCACTAACTTCACCAGAGGCAGTAATGAACTTTCATAGCTCTCAGGGTCACTAATCCACCATTGCTCTAGGGGCGCACCTAAGCCCCAACCTGCTACTCTTTGTCTGCAGGATATTGATTGAGACCAAAACCTCCCTTCAAAAACAAGTCATCTGGTCCTCATTGACCGCTCTTGAAGCTCTGCCTCTTGGCTATAGCTGTCACCATGGGAGAAACTCTTAGCGCCTGTCAGGCCCACTCCTGCATCAGGTTGCTATCAAATTCACCCAACCGTCGAGTCCAACCAGACCCTGTACACTTTTCTACACACTTCTCTATTACTTGGGTATCACCACTGCAACACACATATGAGAATGTTGACCATCTCCAAAATTTTCCCTTTCCTTTACAGTGAGTTTACAGCAAACATGCTCAGGAACCCTCACCAACTCATCCCTTATGGCAGGTTTTCCCCATTCAGCCTGGGCAGACAGAACGCCTCTCTGGGAAAGCTGTTCAGACCTTACTGCAACAACATATGGAGACACTTCCTCCACCCCCCTTGTATCTTTTCTCCAAGGGAGAACTTCAGTATACCCGCTAGTTATCTCAGGGATACTGTGACAAACCCCTGCACATAGGGAAATTTCCTTGCGTTTTTCCTCAGCTTCATTACTAGGGATTTCCTTCCCATTGAGGGTTTTAAACATACTGGGCCTGCCCCTCACTAGCGTCTAGGCAAACCCTCTTCTTTTCTGGGTATAGCGGCTCAGATTTTCCCTTCCTACAGTACTGTAGTCTTTTTTGATTTACTGCAGTAAAAGCTACTGGACAAACCCCAACCATTGGAGCAAGTTTCCTCAGGTGCACTACAGGTCCCCGCATGACTGTTCTCTTTTATTCCCTGCAGGGTCACAATTTTGGATTTTCAGCCAGAAACTTCTCTGTAATACCTGATTGGGCTGCACACATAATCTGCCTTGGCACACATTTTTTTTCAAACGTATTTTCATCATCAGTACTCTGTGCACAGAACACTACAAACCACTCCCACACTGCAACTGAGACTCTTCACAGAGTGTTTTCCCCCTTGGTAACTAACAGTACATTCACCCTCATAGTCTCCTCATATCCAGGGTTTGCCTTCTCCTTTCCAGGCAACATCATTTGGCCGTGTTCACACCCGGCAACTCAATAAACCCTTTTCCCCACCAGCAGAGCGCCCCTGATTGCTACTGGCAACCACATCAGCTCTGCAGGGAAACTGTTTTGACCGCACCAGTTCAGGATTGCTATCAATCCCCCGACAATACCGCACCTGCACACAATGTGCTATTAAAAAAACCATAACCACTAGGGGCAGACCTGCAACTTGCACGTTACCCTCCTGTACACACAGTGCGCTGGGGTCATTGGAGGGCACACTCACCAAACTGGACTGCAGACACTTCACCCACAGCTCAGGGCCCGCACATTCATACGTTTCCACAACAAGAAGGGTAGAGGACACCTTGTTGCTATGGGCAACGACACCAGCTCCACTTAAGCCAGTAGTTACTTGTTCACACAGTGCAGTAGCTGGAGCTAGCTTTGTGATGCAGCTAACCCCTCCCTGCACAGACTGTGTGACATCACTACTCATTACCAATGAGTAATGAACATATATTGCAAAGCTGCTTGTTTTTTTTAAGATCTTTTAATTAAAACCCAATCATTGTAGCGAGACAACCCCTTTAAATGCCAAAAATCATACATGTCGCCTATACCAATACATTTCTCTCAATGTTAACATTGTCAACTGTCACATTATTCATAACACAGTTGTTAAAAGAAACCCCATTTCCCACAGGTAACGCCCGATGGAGGGAAACTGAGTTCATTTTGTTCAGAGTCCTGCTGGGTCTCAAGCACTCTTTACCTGCTCAAGCATATGTTTTGGGCCTCTGCATGGTCCACCCTGGTTGTCCCACAACCCATGCCTGGCAGTCCTCACACAGGTGTCACCCGCAATACACAGTCTTACCGGGTCCTTGATGGATCTGCACACCGGGTATGGCCTCTGGGAGCAGTCTGGGCTTCTCCTGCTGACTGTCCATGTCATCCCTGGGTGGGGCTGCATTCGACTTGAGCTCCAGGGCTTGCAGCTGCGACCTCTCCGGCCTCCTCTGAGAGGGCAGTCAGGAGCACATCTTACCACTTTTGTGGCATCTCCAACATGGCTCCCTTGCTGGGCGGTGGTTAGCAGGCTCCTGCTCCTGCAGGTGGTTGCCCGTGGCAACGGCAGCATGCAGGTCCCGCAGTGATGCAGTCTCTCCAGACGTGGACCTCTTCTTTGCTGGACGGCTAGACCTCCTTGCCCAAAGAGGATGATTGAAACCAGTCCTGGAGATCGCACTGTGGCTGTGGTGCTCGGCAATAGGCCCTGACCACTAGTAGAGAGGGTCTCTACTTTATGTTTAGTCAGTGGCCAGACGGCCTGAGGGTTTTGTTTATGTGTTTTTGCTTTGTGTACTGCCGTACGTTTAACACTGTGCCTGGAAGAATAAAACTGGCTGAAGCCAGGGTTGAAACTGAAGCCTGTTGTCGGGAGTGCCATCCGTTATCTCAAAGTGGCGACCCGTGAGCTGAAGGAAGTACCCCCAGGACGGCCCAGGAGGGCGTCTAGACGCAAGCGAGGCGTAACAGCGCATAAAAATTCTGTTTAAAGGAGTTTTCTCACTACAGGCTTTCAGCCTACTTAAATGTGTCTGGGAGCATAGGATTTTTGAATTCAGGGGCATGCTTCTTGTCTGCCTCTTCTCCTCCCCCTTCCACCCTCCCCTCAGCACACAGACAGCTCTCCTCCTCTATCTGCAGTAACTTCTATACAGCAGGGGTAGGCCGAGGGGGTTTGCTGCCAGAGTTAACCCTGTGTGTGCCTGCCTAGGTCTGCTGCCGGCTGCTCACTGCTGGATCAGCTGCACTGTGCTGCTGCTGTGGCCGAGCTCTTGCTGCTCCTCTCCACAGAGTCAGGAGACAGCAGGGAGAGGGCTGATCTATGAGTGTGGAGCCAGAGGTCTGTGAAGCTGTGTATGCTAATAGCAGAGCAGGGGGGATGCAAGTGTTCCTATACCCCCTGCTTAGCATACAAATCTCCATGGCCATCTCAAGCAGCAACAAACAAACCCTGTCAGAACAGACACAGGACAGCTGTGAAGTGAGTTACTATAATCACGATGTGTCACTAATACAGCAGAGCAGGGAAGGATATGAACTGTTCACATGCCCCCCTGATCTGTTCTATTAGTATAGTCAAAGCTCCACAGACACATCATGATTATAGTAACACACTTCACTGCTGTCACATCGTACTGACCACAGATCAGCCTCATCTCTGCTCTCCTCAATCTGTGTAGAGAGCAGGAGGGAGCAGGCACACACAGGGTTAATCCACACAGACACAGAAGCCCTCCCCCTCCCTTCCCTACAGAAGCATACTGTGTGGGAGGGGCTCTGTGCTCGGACCTGTATTGAGAAGCTGGTGAGTCACCAACACTGACAGCCAGTGAGAGAAAGATCAACAGGTCGGCTGCTATAGTGATTTGAGGAGCTGATGTACTCCTACTACCAGGGATAACTCAAAATCAGTAGGACATTTGTAATGAAACCAAAAATCAAATTAGACCGCACTCAAATAAATGCAAAAAAGGATATTTTATTTTTATCCACAGGCTCCGCACAGCTGAACGCTATAGGTGACTTTACATATATGACGTTTCGGTCAAAAGACCTTTTTCAAAATAGGCACAAGTGAAGGACCATAAGGAGAGAATAAACGGGCCGTAGCCCAATGTGAAAAGGAGCCGTCTCCTTTTCACATTGGGCTACGGCCCGTTTATTCTCTCCTTATGGTCCTTCACTTGTGACTATTTTGAAAAAGGTCTTTTGACCGAAACGTCATATATGTAAAGTCACCTATACCTTTCATATGTGCGGAGCCTGTGGATAAAAATAAAATATCCTTTTTTGCATTTATTTGAGTGTGGTCTAATTTGATTTTTGGTTACATATGTGGTGAAACTCCACCCACAGACCAGCACCATACAAATATAAATAAGCGAACTGAGAGTGCCTTCCCTTCTCTTTCGTTGCCTACAGGACATTTGTAATGAACATATATTGCAAAGCTGCTTGTTTTTTTAAAGATCTTTTAATTAAAACCCAATCATTGTAGCGAGACAACCCCTTTAAATGCCAAAAATCATACATGTCGCCTATAGTGCTCTATGATGCACGGTGTGACAAAAAACTATTGAAAACCCGAATCTGAAAACTGCGCCAAAAAATGACAAAATACTGCTCAAGTACTTTCAGAATCCAATGAGTATTTTGTCATTTGCCATGTGGACACAGCCTTAAATGGGTTATCCAACTTCAATTCTAAATAAACCATGTTAATAATATATACAATTTATTCCTTGAAAATCACTTTTCGACAATTTGTTTTCTTCTCTATTTCTGTGTGGCGTCCTTGTTTACTGCTTTAAAGTTAAAAACTAGATTTCCCATAATTCTTTTTCCATCTATCTCAGCATACACTTGTCAGCATACACTCGATTCCTTCTCTGATTTACCTCTACCCCCCGGCCTCACTTAACGTGCTGTCTCTGGTAGCTTTCTGGTCACTGGACCTCCAATGTGAAGTTAAAGAGGAGATGATGGCCATGTAGTAAAGGTCACATGAGGTGGTTGACACAGAGGAAGAAACATTACATCATGTGGCGTTTACAGAGACGAGGAAATGACCTATGATTGGTGACATTTTGTATTCTTGGTGCTTTGAATGCTTAAAAATGGCCCATGACAATATCTCACTAATCAGCAATGAATCACTCACATGACCACATTAAACAGCCTTGAAATAAAGCATTTTGGGGATAAGTACTGGATTTTTTGGACCATAAGACGCACCTACAGTGCCTTGTGAAAATATTTGGCCTCCTTGAACTTTTCAACCTTTTGCCACATTTCAGGCTTCAAACATAAAGATATAAAATTTTTATTTTTTTTGTGAAGAATCAGCAACAAGTGGGACATAATTGTGAAGTGGAACAAAATTTATTGGATATTTTAAACTTTTGTAAAAAATAAAAAACTGAAAAGTGGAGCGTGCAATATTATTCGGCCCCTTTACTTCCAGTGCAGCAAACTCACTCCAGAAGTTCAGTGAGGATCTCTGAATGATCCAATGTTGTCCTAAATGACTGACGACAAATATAATCCACCTGTGTGTAATCAAGTCTCCTTATAAATGCACCTGCTCTGTGATAGTCTCAGGGTTCTGTTTAAAGTGCAGAGAGCATCATGAAGACCAGGGAAGGCAGGTCCGTGATACTGTTGTGGAGAAGTTTAAAGCTGGATTTGGATACAAAAAGATTTCCCAAACTTAAAAACATCACAAGGAGCACTGTGCAAGTGATCATATTGAAATGGAAGTATCAGACCACTGCAAATCTACCAAGACCCAGCCAGCCCTCTAAACTTTCATCTCAAACAAGGAGAAGACTGATCAGAGATGCAGCCAAGAGGACCATGATCACTCTGGATGAACTGCAGAGATCTACAGCTGAGGTGGGAAGAGTCTGTCCATAGGACAACAATCAGTCGTACACTGCACAAATCTGGCCTTTATGGAAGAGTGGCAAGAAGAAAGCCATTTCTCAAAGATACCCATCAAAAGTCTGGTTTAAAGTTTGCCAAAAGCCACCTGGGAGACACCAAACATGTGGAAGAAGGGGCTCTGCTCAGAGGAAACCAAATTCAAACTTTTTGGCCACAATGCAAAATGAAATGTTTGGTGTAAAAGCAACACATATCATCCCCCTGAACACACCATCCCCACTGTCACACATGGTGGGGGCAGCATCATGGTTTGGGCCTGCTTTTCTTCAGCAGGGACAGGGAAGTTGGTTACAATTGATGGGAAGATGGATGGAGCCAAATACTGGGCCATTCTGGAAGAAAACCTGTTGGAGTCTGCAAAAGACCTGAGACTAGGACGGAGATTTATCTTGCAACAAGACAATGATCCCAAACATAAAGCAAAATCTACAATGAAATGGTTCACAAATAAACGTATTCAGGTGTTAGAATGGCCAAGTCACAGTCCAGACCTGAATCCAATTGAGAATCTGTGGAAAGAGCTGAAAACTGCTGTTCACAAACGCTCTCCATCCAACCTCACTGAGCTCCAGCTGTTCACAAACGCTCTCCATCCAACCTCACTGAGCTCCAGCTGTTCACAAACGCTCTCCATCCAACCTCACTGAGCTCCAGCTGTTCACAAACGCTCTCCATCCAACCACACAGAGCTCCAGCTGTTCACAAACGCTCTCCAGCCAACCACACTGAGCTCCAGCTGTTCACAAACGCGCACCATCCAACCTCACTGAGCTCCAGCTGTTCACAAACGCTCTCCATCCAACCTCACTGAGCTCCAGCTGTTCACAAACGCTCTCCATCCAACCCCACTGAGCTCCAGTTGTTTTCCAAGGAAGAATGGGCAAGAATTTCAGTATCTCGATGTGAAAAACTGATAGAGACATACCCCAAGCGGCTTGTGGCTGTAATCGCAGAAAAAGGTGGCGCTACAAAGTATTAACTTAAGGGGGCTGAATAATAATACACGCCCCACTTTTCAGTTTTTTATTTTTTTTACAAAAGTTTAAAATAGGCAATAAATTTCGTTCCACTTCACAATTGTGTCCCACTTGTTGATTCTTCACAAAAAAAAATTATATCTTTATGTTTGGAGCCTGAAATGTGGCAAAACGTTGAAAAGTTCAAGGGGGCCGAATACTCTCGCAAGGCACTGTAGGTTTAAGAGGAGGAAAATAGGAAAAAAAATTAAAGCAAAAAGTATAGACTGAAGTGTAGTTTTTATTGCCACCATTTTTGGATACATGCGACTTTTTGATCACTTTTTATTCCAACTTTTTGGGATAAGAAATGACGTTTGACATTTGGAATTTTTTTCTTCTATGGTGTACAGTCTACGGGATCATTGAAGTTAGATGTTAATAGATTGTAACTTTTTTTTTTTTTTTATAACGTCAAAAGAGGGTGATTTAAACTTTATTTATTTGTTTTTTAACTTTTTTTATGCTTTAAAACTTAGTCCCTCATGGTTACTTGACCACTAGGGGACCCAATCCCTTGTCCTGTATACAGCATTACTACTGCAGTACTGCTGTAACAAGGATTTTCACTCGGCTCCATCCCTGCTGTTAGGGGCGGCTGCTGGCTGTACTGAACAGCCACCGCCCGCCTCTGCACAGTACTCTCTCGTGCCAGCAGGGGGCTGGAGTTCGGTGATGCTGCAGGAAGCCAGCGGCGGGGTTTAACCCTTTAGGCTATGACTACACTGCATCGAACAAAAAAAGGCCGGAAAGCGGCCATTTTTTTTCTGATGCAGGCCCGCGTTTTTTGTCACGTTTTGTGCAAAAAGCGCGGTCGCTTCCTGTTTTTTTTACATCACCCATACAATTGTATTGTACGGGAAGACTGCAAGAAAACTAAAAGCGCCGGTGTATTATACAACATATTATATAATATGCCAGCGCCAGATGAGAGCTGTGGAGACTGCAGCTTGTGTTTTCTATTGCCGTCTATGTGGCCACACGAACGATCGTATTTTCTACGCTTTTGAAAAATTATAGGCACCAAAAAAACGATCGTAATGCTGTGCAGTGTAGACACAGTCTTAAACTCCGCCACCGGCTTCCCTCAGCATCGTCCCTCACCAGTCTCCTGCCGGCCTGACATGGTAAAATTTGGACTATAAGACACACCCCTATTTTCCTCCAAAACTTATCTTTATCACCAGTGTCCCTCTAACAAGCTCAGTTAGGAATAGCACAACTGAAATGTCAATCACTGCTGTAGAAACGCCCACAGTCTGAACAGGCAGCG
Source organism: Phyllomedusa bahiana (assembly GCA_025379985.1). Classification (NCBI taxonomy): domain Eukaryota; kingdom Metazoa; phylum Chordata; class Amphibia; order Anura; family Hylidae; genus Phyllomedusa; species Phyllomedusa bahiana. Next base: position 28,362 of record JAODAL010004534.1, on the reverse strand, counting down.
GGAGCTTGAAGCTGGCTATTAAGAGCAGACTCTGGGAAACTGATGAGAAAACCTCTTTAAGTTTTGTCTACTGTGATCCCAATTTAAATAAATTACGGTAAATACTTGTAAATGGAAGATCATTATAACATAGAACTGAATTAGTCAGGCTTTACATTAAATAGCAGTATGTGTATAGCAATAAACTCTATAGTTAATTGCCTAGCTGCTATATACACCTGTTTCTCAGCCGAAGCTCTTTTCATTGCTCCTGTGAATCCACACTGTTTATAATTGGTCTTTACATAGTACTTTGGTATACTGTATTTTATATTATAGCAAATGTAAAGTCTTTCAATTCTACACATTCTTCCTTCTTGCATAATAATCTGTGATCTTGAACCTGAGCTGCAGTTTTACATTTGATTTATGGCAAGCATTGGTATGATTCAGAATGTCTATTTTATGTGGTTGTTGAATGCTGTACTGTTTTATCACTTTTTCTAGGTTGTATACTTTCAAATACTAAAAATATTTGTCTCTCACTGTTTGTTCTAGATTGTAAAACAAATACATTACGAAATATAAAAAAGATCTTCAGCCAATAAATGATAATTTGTCTGTGCTCTCTAAACTTTATGTGAGGTAACTATGTGTACCCCGATCTTATAAACCTATTTGTTCTCCAGCCAATCCTGCCTTCTGTTTCTGAAACAGGAAGTATCTGCTTGGCAACTACTTCCTGTCAGCCATATTTGCTCTCCTAAAGACTTTTCCTTTTTTGCCCAGCTGTCACTGACTGTCAGTCACAATCAGGGCTGCCATCAGTCATCTGTTAACTGTTTCAGGGTCCCATAGAGCCAAATCAAATGGGTCCCCCCATCCATTACTAGTTCCTATTTTTTAACATATCAGTGGGCCCCTTTTTGATTAGGGCCCCTGACAGAAGTACTGCCCGTACTACCCTAGTGGCACCCCTAGGGTAGTTTTGAGGCTGTAGTGCGGCCATATTTTTACAGCTGGATTATAGGATTATTATAAGATCATGACCCCTGTTGTTCTACGCAACCAAACCTAAATCATAGAACCCTATAGACCTTTCTGAAAGGGAGGCTATTTGTGGATGGTACCACATGAACCTACTTGAACAACCACAGAAAATGCATTGCCATATGAGAGGAATCTTAAAACCTGGCAAAGGTGAATAGTAGTAGATACAATATGGCAAGTGTATCACTTGTCTTCTAGTGCATGTGGTTACTAAAGGATTACTGAAGACAAATTTACACAGTTTCCATTTAATTTAATAAAAATATGTCTTCAGTTAGCTCCCTCTAGTGGTGGCTGCAGAAACAGAAATATTTCAATAAATGCTATGTCTGTATAAAGGAATTTGCCTACCAGTACATGGTCACAATGGTTGTTACTATTTCTGGATAAAGAAAAGAAGACTTTATTATTGTAACTGCATAAAAAAGTTTAGCAAAACATGGTATCGTTACCAAATGTGGTTTGAAATTTTTTTTAAATGATAAGGTCTTCTGAGTTAAGATACGGTCACAAACCTTCTTTGAGACCTTCATGAATTAGCTGGCTTGAAGAGCAATTACGAGGAGCCCAGTTGTAATTGTGAAATACTTTATTTCTCCTGTAGGTATGTACAGTTGAATTCAATAGCTGCTGATAAGCTCCCCTAGATTGTAGGTGAGTGCTAGGGGCCCTAAATGGACACCTTGTGATCAGTTTATTTTGAGAGTGACACACCTGCCAAAACACATGTGCACCATGCTGTACCTATGATAAGGTGTAGCAAAGTGGACACCTTCCCTGCTCTACACCTTATCATAGGTACAGCATGGTGCATATAGATGGACGAGTTGGACCTTGGACTTTGTCCCTATTCCTTTGGGTGAGTAATGATACACGTTCAGAGCCTGCATACATTGAATTACCATATTTCAATTCAGCAATGCAAGTAACATTTGGTTGCCTGTATATGTATCATTTGGATGGACTATCTTTACTTGGCAGTTTACTAGTATTAAATTTATCTGTTAAAGTTGCCTGCCAGTTTTTGTTTATAGGATCTGACATTATACTTTGTTGACAGCCATATTTGGTATCCTCTATGCCAGATGTATCCCCGATGGGTGTAGGTCCACCGAAACATGTTGGGACTTTTTTGAGGTACCAGGAAACTTTTTGAGGTACCAAATTAGTGCAGAGACCAGTGTTCACTAAGGATAGGCTTCCAGACGGTGTCGTCCTTTTCGGGATGGTTAACCTAAATTTTCATCTCATAGTGTTTTGCAATAGGTCAAGTAGGGTATAATAGGGATTGTCCCTTCTTTGTGCCTTTATATCTGTGCATATGCCCTTTTTTACTGTTTGTTTGTTTTTTGGACTTGCTATATGTGTTTGGGCAGGTGTCTCATTCTCATTTTTAGACCTATTTATTAAAGATTATGTATTAATAAAACATCCCTTTTTGACTATTTTCAATCATAGGTGTTGTTGGGTTTTTATTACACTATTTTTTCCCCTTTTTCTGTTTTCAGTTTATTTTGAGCAACTATTCTAAAAAGATTGTAATTATTACATATCCCCTTCAATATTTTATGTAATAGTATGAATTCTGCTAGGAGAAAAAAATGTCTCTTCCTATTGGCTTTTAAAGAAAATATATTATCTGTTGTCCTTCAAGATAAAAATAACACTACAAACAGTTCATTTTCTCGAAAACTGGAAATCTGAAGCCAATGAATGGCTTTAGCAGTCACGTGCTATTTCCTTGACATCACGGCTCATGCACCGTTCACTTAAGGCCTCATTCACACGGCTGATTTGGGGACGGATTTCAGCCGTATTGCGCGCCGTATTGTGCTCCAATACGGCTGAAATCCGTCCCAGGCATTATGGTAATCCACAGTTCTCATAGAGAACTATGGATTCCCTCTCCCCTCTCCGCTCTGGGAATATGCCGAGGGGGGAGAAAGTGACATGCACATCATCCTGGTGGGATACGCGCCGTGGATAATGAATGTCTATGGGGCCGGCAGGCTGCCGGCGCCCCCGCCCTGCCCCCGCTCCAGAGCACACGCCGTATTTGCGGGGGCGAAATCCGTTCCGCAATTACGGCGTGAATAAGCCGTGTGAACTGGGCCTTAGTGATGAGGTCAAGGAAAGACACATGACCAGTGAAGCCATTGATTAGCTGCAGTGGTCAGATGCCAACCACAGAAAAGGAAGTAAGCCGGACACTGCCAGCAGCTACAGCACTACAACAGCGATGAAAGCAAAGATGAGATTTTTTTTAATTTTAGCTCATTTTAGTAAAAAATTATACCTTATACCAGAATGTTCCATAATTGCAGATCTAATTAACTCTGTGTTTCTGTAGATTTGGGTTCTGTGTTTCTTCTGTTTCTCATAAAGCAATTATTACCATTAAAGCTCATTTTCAGCCCTTTTGTGTGGGTAGGAAAATATGTTTGTATAAAACCTTGATTTTCAAACTGTTTTAGATATTCTGTTGTATTCCCCAGGCAAAGTGATAATCTGAATAATGTCTTTGCTTTCTGAAAACAGAAATAATCAGAAAGTTTTAGAATGTGTACTTTAAGGTTTTCACGCTTGCTAAAACTATTAGCTTTCTGGTTTCCTCTTCATAATTACTCTTACAATTATCCCTTGTGAATACTCTTAATTATTCTTTTATCTTTTTGAGAAGATTCTCAATCTAGTGTTTAATAATGGATTGTAGTTTACATAGAAATATGACTGTATTATTACAATAATATTGCTTGCTTGGTTTTGAGGCTGTAGTGCGGCCATATTTTTACATCTGAATTATAGGTACACTTAGAATTACTAATAGCTGAAGAAAAATATGACATAGTGGGGATAACTGAGACATGGCTGGACGAGAGCTACGACTGGGCGGTTAAATTGCAGGGTTACAGTCTATTTAGAAGGGACCGTAAACACCTTAAGGGGGGAGGTGTCTGTCTCTATGTAAAATCCTGTCTGAAGATACAGGTACAGGTAATGAACATGTGGAATCATTATGGGTAAATATACATGGGGGTAACAATAACAATATAATACTAATAGGGGTCTGCTATAGGCCCCCAAATATAACAGAACCCATAGAAGATATGCTCCTCAGGCAAATAGATGAGGCGGCTAATCAGAATGAGGTTATTATTATGGGCGACTTTAACTATCCAGACATCAATTGGGAATCTGAAACCTGTAGTTCTCACAAAGGAAACAGGTTTTTGTCAATAACTAATGATAATTACCTTTGCCAAATGGTGCAAGAACCGACTAGAGGAAAGGCCCTTCTAGACTTAATATTAACTAGTAGACCTGACAGAGTAACAAAGGTTCTGGTTGAGGGGCACCTAGGGAATAGTGACCATAATATAATAAATTTCCGTTTATCCTTCAATAGAGTTTTTTGTCAAGGAGCCACAAAAACACTGAATTTTAGGAAGGCTAATTTTATTCTGCTTAGGGAGGCCCTAAACCGTATTGACTGGGAGAATGTGTTTTAATATGGCAGAACAAATAATAAATGGGATATTTTTAAAAACATCCTAGGCTACCACTGTGAGAGGTACATACCTTATGGTAATAAAGTAATTAGAAACAGGAAAAAACCCAATGTGGATCAACAGGGATGTAAAAGAGTCAATAAAAAACAAAAAGAAAGCGTTTCACCTACTAAAACAGGAGGGCAGTGAAGAGGCATTAAGAAGCTATAGGGAAAAAAAATAGTGTGTAAAATAAAGATAAAGGAAGCAACGCTGGAGACAGAAAGACGTATTGCCATAGAAAGTAAAACTAACCCCAAAATATTTTTTAACTATATAAATAGTAAAAAGATTAAAACAGAAAATGTTGGCCCTTTGAAAAATACTGAGGGAGAGACAGTAGAGGGCGATGAGAAAAAAGCAAACCTATTAAACACTTTTTTCTCCACTGTATTTACCGAGGAGGATGAGCTTCCTGTTGAACAGAGGGATGAGGTAAACTCCAACTTAAAAGTTTCTTGTCTAGCCCAGGAAGAAGTGCAACTCCGCCTCAGGAAGATTAAAATAGACAAATCCCCAGGTCCAGATGGCATACACCCACGTGTCCTAAGGGAGTTAAGTGATGTCATAGATAGGCCCCTATTCTTAATATTTATGGACTGTCTAAGAATGGGGTATGTCCCAAAGGATTGGCGCATAGCAAATGTGGTGCCAATATTCAAAAAGGGGTCAAAAAGTGATCCAGGAAACTATAGGCCGGTAAGCTTAACCTCTGTTGTAGGTAAAATGTTTGAAGGTTTTCTCAGAGATGCTATCCTGGAGTATCTCACTGACAATAAATGTATAACGCCATTCCAGCATGGGTTTATAAAGGATCGGTCCTGACAGACTAATCTCATCAGCTTCTATGAGGAAGTCAGTGCTAGACTGGATCGGTGTGTGGCATTGGATGTCATATATCTAGATTTTTCTAAAGCATTTGATACGGTGCCACATAAAAGGTTGGTAAATAAAATGAGAATGCTTGGACTGGGGGAAAATGTGTGCTAGTGGATAAGCAACTTGCTCACTGATAGAAAACAAAGGGTAGTAATTAACGGTGCATACTCAGACTGGATCCCTGTTACTAGTGGGGTACCACAAGGGTCAGTATTTGGCCCTATCCTCTTTACATTTTCATTAATGATCTTACACAGGGATTACACAGTAGCATATCGATCTGTGCAGACGATACTAAGCTCTGTAAAGTAATCAACACAATAGAGGATAATGTGTTATTACAAAGGGATCTGGATAAGCTGGAGGCCTGGGCAGGGAAATGGCAGATGAGGTTTAATACAGATAAATGCAAGGTTATGCACATGGGGAGGAAAAATCCATTATATGACTACATGTTAAATGGAAAAAGGCTGGGAAAAGGACTTGGGAATCCTGGTGGACAGTAAACTTAATTGTAGCAGCCAGTGCCAGACAGCAGCTGCCAAGGCAAATAGGATCATGGGGTGCATTAAAAGGGCATAGATGCACATGATGATAGCATTATTCTCCCATTATACAAGTCACTGGTTAGACCACACATGGAATATTGTGTACAGTTTTGGGCACCAGTGCACAGGAAAGACATTGTAGAGCTTGAACAGGTACAAAGGCGGGCAACAAAAATAATAAAAGGACTGGGTGGACTACAGTACCCAAAAATATTAGCAAGATTGTGGTTATTTAGTTTAGAGAAAAGACGGCTTCGGGGGGACATAATAAATATGTTTAAATACATCAAAGGTCAATATAGAGATCTCTCCCAAGATTTATTTATACCAGGGCTGTATCTTAGAACAAGGGGGCATCCTCTACGTCTTGAGGAACGAAAGTTTCTACATAAACATAGAAAGGGATTCTTTACTGTAAGAGCAGTGAGACTATGGAATTAGAGGGACTGGTCATGGTGAATTCACTAACAGAGTTTAAAAAGGGTTTGGATGCATTTCTGGAGCATAATGATATAACAAGTTATAGTGTCTAGGATTCAGGAGAGGGGTCATTGATCCAGGGATTTTTCTGATTGCCAGATTGGAGTCGGGAAGGAATTTTTCCCTAAAATGAGGACAATTGCCTGCTACCTCATTGGGGGTTTTTGCCTTCCTCTGGATCAACACGTTAGCACAATAGGCTGAACTGGATGGACGTCTTGTCTTTTTTCGGCCTTACAAACTATGAAACTAAGATCAAGACCCCTGTGGTTCTACACAACCAAACCTAAATCACTATAGAACCCTATAGACCTTTCTGAAAGGGAGGCTATTTGTGGATGGTACCACATGAATCTACTTTTTTCGACTGAACAACCACAGACAGTGCATTGCCATATGAGAGGTATCTTAAAGGGAATGTGTCATCAAAACATAAATCATTGTTTAAGTCCCATTTTTATGTTAAACACATTTTTTAGGACTTTTTGGTTGCATTCTTTTACATTTTTCATATCAATTTCAATATTTTTAAATAATTCTTGTCTTGCAGTTTTCACTTTGGCCACTAGGCCTTGTTTGCACTGCTTTAACAGTAATCAGAGAGATGCTTTACAGTAGCTTCATGCACATAGGAGACTTAATACTGACTCAGTTCCATTCACTTCTATAGGAGTGTTTTCTAGTCATGCTCTGTGACCTGGGAAGAAGTCAATGTGCAGGGAGGTGAAAGGGTGAACTGTGACTATCTCCTCTTGTGACTGGTGGATCCTGTGTTATCTATTCACACTGGTGTCTCCTTTCAGTTTGACCCTCTTTGTGCTGATGATGAACAGACAACTGAGAATATTTCTGTACAGAACAGGAAGTGTTAGACTATTATTAGGCTTAGTGGCCAAAGTGAAAACTAAAGGACTTAAGAATTATTAAAAAATATTGAAAGTGATATGGAAAATTAAAAAAAAATATAACCAAAAATTCTTACAAAATGTGTTTATCATAAAAATGTGAGTTAAACTATAAGTCATTTTTGATGACACATTCCCTTTTAAACCTGGCAAAGGTGAATAGCAGTAGATACAGTACAATATGGCAAGTGTATCACTTGTCTTCCAGTGCATGTAATTACTAAAGGATTACTGAAGACAAATTTACTTAGTTTCCATTTAATTTAATAAAAATATGTTTTCAGTTAGCTTCCTCTAGTGGTGGCTGCAGAAACAGAAATATTTCAATAAATGCTATGTCTGTATAAAGGAATTTGCCTAACTATAATATATCGTCACAAGTTTTTAAGTGTTGTACTCTACTATTTTCTCTTTCAAAAAATATATTTATTACGAAAACCACTAGAACATAGACGAATAGTATACCATTATAGTGTGTCAGTTGATTGCACACAGCATGGTAGTAAAAATGTGCAATGACAATAACAATATTGCAATGCAGTATTTCCAGAATGAACTTGTTTTGGACAAAATGTAGGAAACCCTAACTAAATAATAAAATACTTCATTAACCTAATGAGTCGCAAAATTAGTTTATCAAGAAAAATAATAGAAATAGAGGAAAAAAAGAGGTTCTCATTCTTAAAGGTTTTATTTTAAGACATGTGAACACAGAATTCAGTATTAAGCTGCAGCATCATGTGATCCATGAATGTGACATCATCAGTAAGGGACTGAGGGAGGGAGCACTGGAGCTCTGGCACCTCTGAAACGGTGGGAATGGGAGAAGAAAGCATCAGTTCACTTTCTGTTGGGAGTTGTAAGGGAGGTTTTTTTTAACGTTTTGAAAAAAAACCTTTGAAAGGGTATTCCTATTTACAGGATATGCCATAAATGTCTGATAGGTATGGGCCCCACCTCATTTAGACAGTGCTCTTACCCCACATCCGCAGTAAATCCCGAGTACAGTCAAACACACTTACTTTGGTATACTCAGAACTTTTAGATAAGTGAACAAAGAGACAATCATGAGCAGGGCAAGCCGACTCCTCAATTTCCCAAACCTCCGACTCCCAACTCCGACTCCAACTCTTGACTCCGACTCCTGACTCCCTCATACACGGCGCATGTTTAAGTGATAATTTTACTGTAGTAAAATGGTCACATCCAGCTTTTTATCGCCTTATGATACAATAATTAAGCTATTTAAGTTGAAAAGACACTGACAAGCAAAAGGGTAACAATGTTTTGATCTTTTGAACACTTGTGGGTAGAGTTGAAGAAAAAGCTGTATTTGTAGCCAAGTCCAGTCTTCACCAACATTGGGAATATGTAGAAGAGACCTGGGATCAGAATTTGGTCACGATATGCTTGAATCTGTTTCAGAGCCCAGAAGGATTCAGGCAGAGCTGAAAACCAAAGGTGGATTTCCCAAATACTAACAAAATAATAAAAAAATTAACATTTAGATTTTAGGAGCAAAACAGTAACAATGTAGTTACAGGAAAGAATCTGCAGAACTAAGCAGATGCTAAATACTTGCATGTCAAATTTATGTATAAGGTCGGTAAGATGACTATATATAAAATTACAGTAGCCTCATTTACAAAGCTGTAGTGGATGGTGAGATATGGAGCCTGGAAGTTACAAGTTCAAAGCATTGTTACCATTTTGCTTGTCAGTGTAAAATATATTTATTGGATATGACTTTAGAACACAAAATAATGTAAATATGCAAAACACTGCAGGAACATTTTGTGAAGTCTCTGAATTGTTTCTGAGAAATAGTATTGCCGCCATCAGATCCTGCATACATTACCTCACATCTGATCTCATTTCCAGGCAAGAGAACGGCCTCTCTATACTAACTTGAGTTGGGGGCAAAGCGGTGACCACAGGGGCAACATCTCAATCAATGTCAGGGTATAAAGGAATTGCCTCAGCCACAGTCAATTTTGATGAATGGTTAAACTCTTCTTCTTCTTTGAAAGCAGGTGAAAAATTTTGCTGAACTCTGTTTGCCATGGGGGCGGGATCTTTTCCCTTGGGGCAGCACTTTGCCTGCTCCATGTCATCAATTACCCTCCCCATGTGATAAGGCTGAAGATATGGGAGCAGTAGCACTGGCAGGACCCAATTCCTCTTGCTCTTTGCACTGTATCGATCTAACTGGACCAACTTATTAGATATTTTGGGAGTCAGAGTCGGTCCATTTTATGACGACTCTGACTCCTGCAAAATAGACTCCGACTCCACGGCTCCGACTCCACGACTCTGACTCCACAGCCCTGATCATGAGTGATCAAAACTTGTTTGCAGTAGCCACAGCAAGAGAAACAACCAGAGAAACTTCTGTGCAGTCAGAACAGATAAAATCTCTTTTCTCTCCTTACCAAGGTAATATCAAAAGAACAATGTATGTGGAAAAACTCTTGATTTAGTGTTCCCTTCATGTTGAAAGTTAAACTTTGTAGTGAGAAAACCCCTTTAAGTGACATAACACCTTACCATATTAGAAAGATATTGGTAGTTTTTTGTTTCTAATTCACATTTTAGTTTTGTAGATGTTCCATTACAGAGCAATTTTTTATCTAGACATTTTTCTAAAACTATTTATTAATATGAGCATGAGCAGCATGTATTGATACCCTGTTTCCCCAAAAATAACACATCCCCCGAAAATAAGACATAGTGCATTTTTTATTGCAATTTGGAGTTTGGCTGCTTATACTGATGTTTGGGATCAGCGATGAGCGAACCCTAAAAAGTTCAGGTTTGAGTAGAACCTCGAATTTTGAAAAGTTCAGTTCAAAGTTCGAGTTGAACTCGAACCAAACTTCGAACCCTATTAAAGTCAATGGGAGAAGATGGTCTGGTTAATATTTATACCCATACAGGTGAGGAGAAGCTGCAATTAGCATCCATAGCAGTAAAATGGATACGTGGAACAACTTAGTGAAGAAAATTTGGCTCTAAGACTCACAGAAAAAAAATTCACAGGCTAAAATAATTCATTCCTTTTAATGGCTAATTGAAAAGATGAGTACGGCTTAGCTATAGGAGGTGCAGCGCTAGCAGCTGCCACGGAGGGTCAACTGGCAGTGCCGTAGTTATAGGGGGTGCAGTGGTAGCCAGGGCTGCCGTCAGTCGTCTATTAACCATTTCAGGGCCCCATGCAGCTAAATCAAATGGAGCCCCTCACCCATTACAAGTTCCTATTTTTTAATCTGTCACTGGGCCCCTTTTTGATTACTGCCACTGACAGGAGTACTGCCCTATTAGCACCCCTGGCACCCCTTTTACAGTAGCCTAACCCCAAAACCAGCAAAAATGACCTTATGGACACTCAGAATAAAATTAGCAAGAACAAATTAGTATTTCAAACAAGATTTTTGTGAAAAGGACATCAATGACTATCACTGACTTTTACCGCAGCATGACCACAAAACCAGCTCAGATGCCCTTATGGACCCTCAGAATAAAAATTCGCAATTAGAAATTGACTATTTCAAACAAGAATTTTTCCAATGTGGCTGCTGCTACGGCTATTTGCCATTCTACTGCTGTCACGTTGCTGACATTGTTCCACCGTGACATTATAACGTGAAGAAGATGCAATAGATGTCTCCAGTTGGTCAGTGAGCCCTGTCTCAAATTCCTGCATTCTACTGTCAAATTGAGTGGCTGGCCACCAAAACTAAAGGAAGCAGCTGAAAAAGGCACCGAACGCCTGTGCCAAACCAGAACTTTTTACAGAACTTGCGGCAAAAAGCTAACCATTTTCTGAACGGTTCGGCTCAACACTATTTGTGATGAAATCAGTATAGTATATTAATAAATGTGGATTTTTGTTCAACTGTAAATGTGAATTCTTGTTCATGGAAAAGTAAGACATCCCCTAAAAATAAGTCTTAGCTCATCTTTAGGAGCAAAAATTAGTATAAGACACTGTTTTATTTTCGGGGAAACAGGGTATACTGTTGCTGCAGATTTTTACTGATTTATGCCTATAGAAAGCTATGATTTTAAGGTGATTTACACACGATTCGAAGCCAGGCGATTTCCTTTCATGTTAATCATTTTTTAATATCACCTGTTAATATAAGGATTAAGCATTATATTATTGATATTATTGATTTTCTATATCTATAATTAAGCATAAAGTACAATGATTTGTTTCTGTTGCACGTGACAAATCACAGAGCCAATTTTTCGTGTAGCGTATGGATGGAAGTCCAAAAAGTTGTTGAAAAAAAGGATTTATCACAGACTTGGAAATAGATATCACAGAAAAAATGGCTTACATAAAATATAACTTTTAATAAATATTTTTTTAAAGAAACAAACTCATACTTACCCTACAAATTGGCTAAATAATTATTTTGGTAATTTATAGGGTAGGTGTGAATTTGCTTCTTTAAAAAAATGATATTTATTAAAAGTTGTATTTTATGGGAGTAATTGTTTCTGTGATATTATATATATATATATATATATATATTAATATATAATATATATATATATATATATATATAAAATTATATTATACACTCACCGGCCACATTTATTAGGTACACCTGTCCAACTGCTCGTTAACACTTAATTTCTAATCAGCCAATCACATGGCGGCAACTCAGTGCATTTAGGCAGGGTAGACATGGTCAAGACAATCTCCTGCAGTTCAAACCGACATCAGTATGGGGAAGAAAGGTGATTTGAATGCCTTTGATCGTGGCATGGTTGTTGGTGCCAGAAGGGCTGGTCTGAGTATTTCAGAAACTGCTGATCTCCTGGGATTTTCACGCACAACCATCTCTAGGGTTTACAGAGAATGGTCCGAAAAAGAAAAAACATCCAGTGAGCGGCAGTCCTGTGGGCGGAAATGCCTTGTTGATGCCAGAGGTCAAAGGAGAATGGGCAGACTGGTTCGAGCTGATAGAAAGGCAAACAGTGACTCAAATAGCCACCCGTTACAACCAAGGTAGGCAGAAGAGCATCTCTGAACGCACAGTACGGCGAACTTTGAGGCAGATGGGCTACAGCAGCAGAAGACCACACCGGGTGCCACTCCATTCAGCTAAGAACAGAGAAACTGAGGCTCCAATTTGCCCAAGCTCATCGAAATAGGACAGTTAGAAGATTGGAAAAACGTTGCCTGGTCTGATGAGTCTCGATTTCTGCTGCGACATTCGGATGGTTAGGGTCAGAATTTGGCGTCAACAACATGAAAGCATGGATCCATCCTGCCTTGTATCAACGGTTCAAAGGGTGGTGCTGGTGGTGTCATGGTGTGGGGAATATTTTCTTGGCACTCTTTGGGCCCCTTGGTACCAATTGAGCATCGTTGCAACACCTTGTGGAATCTATGCCACGAAGAATTGAGGCAGTTCTGAAGGCAAAAGGGGGTCCAACCCGTTTACTAGCATGGTGTACCTAATAAAGTGGCCGGTGAGTGTGTATATATATATATATATATATATATATATATATTTTATATATATTACATATATATATATTCCTGTTGCACACAAAAAGATTTTATGCCAAAACATTAAAAAAGAACTGAGAAATGCAACAGCAGAGCATTCAGATTTGTTTTCATATTGAACGTGAAGCTCATTAAAAATTTACCTAAGAAAACCTCATAAAGCTTCCCGATTTTAGCATGGCTGATCTTGTTATTGTATGTAAGCATCAGTAAAAATAGATAGACAGGAACCAGAATGAAATGGATTGTGTTGTAAAATACCAGGGGCCTTTGAAGTCCGCAGTTGTGCAAATTAACATAAAATGAATACCTAGCTGACAGCGTGTCTGGAGGTCATTGTAACTTTTATTAGTCTCTTACCATAATATTGTATATAGTATGATTTACACGCTCTACAATATATGGAAGTTCTTCCCCAAGAACAAAGATAATCCTAGTATTTTGTAGGTCATCTTGTCATATAAAGTCTGGGCTATTTCCTAAAAACAAGTTATTAGTCATCTGTAGAGGTGTACTAAAGAAGCCCAATTCACAGCTCATTTTCGGCCTTATAAAATTTTATACTGACTTTAATAAAAAACAGACAAACATTTATCAGTGATTTCATTAAAATAATGTTCACCTACTCAGCAAGGCAGAAGGCTACAGAGTTGTAAAAGTTGCCAGTAGCATAGATAAACAAGCTCCTAGGTGCTAATAAAACACAGAAGGGATTGCCGTCACCATCCTAACCAGAGCTGTTAGCAATGAGATCAGACACAGGTGGTCGGTAACCTAGGGCAGCTTGTGTACACAATCAGGAGATACGAACTGCATTGTATTTGGTAATACAGGCAGTCCCCGACTTACATCGTTCCGACTTACATACGTCCCCTAGTTACAAACGGAGACTTATGGGGCGTGGCTGACATTCAACACTGAGTCACGCCCCATGATAACCAAGTGCCAGCATGCCACAGCTGCACATGAGATACAGAACATTAGGTGAAATTTTCTAAAAAAGGGCACAAACAGCAAAACAAATGTAAAACCTGTTCCCTGTACTATCCAAAACTAAAAACATTTTTTTTTTGCTGGAATTACATTTAATAAATATACCTGTTCAAACTAAGATACAATTTCAACTTAAGAACAAACCTACAGTCCCTATCCCGTTTGTAACCCGTGGACTGCCTGTAGTCTTTATCTCTGCCTTTATTTAAAGCTATAATTGTGGTGAGAATACCCCTTTGAATTTTATTGAAGTTTTGTGACATTTGTGGTATCCGTTAGGGACGCAGATTTTTACACGGCAAACATATTCCTGATTGGACTATGTCTACCCTATTTTGCAAACATATAGGATGACATGTATAAACGGGGGTTGCGCCAGTTTTCAGGTGTAGTTTGAGCCAAAAAGAATGTATGAACTGGGGAACTCCAAACTTTGGCGCAATAAGTCCCTTTGTAATGCACCAAAGACACTTTTTAATGCACCAAGGATTTGGGACGTTCTGGGGTCGTTGCACCGCATTCGTAGAAGCAGACACATTTATGATTCTTTGACGCCAAACCTAGACGCAGAACAGTTAGAACAGCCAGACCAGGGTAATGGTGGTGCCTGAGTCAGATTTGTCGTATTGGCACTACAAGACACCTGTTTGTATGAACTGCACAAGAACAGATTTATACTTTCTGGCACATTATACAATACCTTAAAGCTATTTAGAACTGGCGTTTCATCGCCAACGTTCATACATGTCGCCCATAATTTGTGCATTGGACATAAAAGTATGATAGACCATGACTTGTGTCCAAAGAAGATACCTTATAGGTTTGCTAAATAGGGCAATCCCAGTCCAAATAGGACTACATTTGTCCTATTTAAGAATAGGGCTCCATCTGGGCCCCATGTGGCAATCACCGAGATACATTTCTATGGTATCCCAACCAATAATACGAACAGAGGCCAAAAATTAGATGTGAATAGGGCCTTATAAAAATCTATATTGACTTTAAAATAAAAAAGAAATAAAACATTTCTCAGCGATTTCATTAAAAGAACGTTCACCTACTCTTGACATCTGACATACATTGATGTCATGATTTCGGGTGCAGAATATAGATCAGTCGAAGCCCACTTCATATAAAGCAGTGGCTGGGTGCTGGCTGATCAGACCCTGTGGATATACCACACTTGTATCCGCCCATGGTAAACGTGCCTAAAGGGGTGTTCTCACCATGCTGTTTTACAGAACCTGCTCGTGACAGCCTCAGGCTTCCACTTCCTTCTCAGGCTGTGGCTGGTCCTACAGCAGGGATTGGTATATCAGGTTTACTATTCTTAGTTGAGCCTGTTAGAGGGACATTGCTTGTGGAAGGGTTTAAACAACAGGGCAGAAGGCTACAGCGCTCTTAAAATTTTAAGTTTGCCAGTAACATTGATAAACATGCTCCTAGCTGATAATAAGACACAGCAGGGATTGCCGTCACCATCCTAGCCAGGGCTGATGAAGCAATAAGCTCAGAAAGAGGTGGTCGGTAACCTAGGGAGGCTTGTGTGCACATGCAGGAGATAAGAACTGCAATGTATTTGGTAATAGTCTTAATCTGCCTTCATTTAAAGCTATCATTGGGGTGAGAATACCCATTTAAAGTTTCTTGAAGTTTTATGAGAAACTTGTCTACCAAAAGAGAAATGGTATGGACCCAGTACAAAAATAACAAATACCAAATAACCATAAAATAAGCAGACTACTAAAGCTATACAAAAATAAGCTTCTATTCAAGAACATGAAGCATAACTCATTAATAACCAGACAATTTTTTTTTCCGTTTCTTCATTCCTGCCCTACCAGCTAAAATGTTAACAATAAACCCATTAGGGAAATGATAGCCAAATATACAGGGCAGAGAGGAAGAATACGGTTTATAAATGTGTTTGTCATATTTGCATAGGGCAGTATATGCATTTAGTTAACACAATCAAATGCTTTCTGGGCATATAGAAAAAAAAGCATCATAGGAAAGTAGTTAAAGGGGTTGTCTCACTACTAGGATTGTGTTTTATATTAAAGATCTTGCAAAAACAAGTCACTTTGCAATATATGTCCATTAACAGTGTCCTACCTATTCCAAGATATCCACTCTTGTATGAGTTGCATCAGCTCCTTAGGTCGCTATAGCTACAGACCTGTTTGATCTATCCTGATAGGCTGCCAGCACTGGTTGCTACAGCTACAGACCTGGCTTCTACTGCAGCCTAGTGGAAGCCAGTAAACACACCTCTGAATTCAAAGTGAAACCAAGAAAACAGGACTGAAGTAAGATGAATCAATGTAGTGAGACAGCCCCTATAAGTATAAGAGAGCAGTTATTCTCTCTTTCAGATTTAATCAAATCCTACCTTATGTCAATTAATTAAACTCAGAAAACTTTAACAGTAAGGCTTTATTCACGTCGTATTTTTAGACCCTGTCCCTGGTAAGCAATGAGAAGGTATTGCGACATATACTGCAGTGGGCCTGAGGCAAAACCTTAAAGGGGTTGTCTCATCTCAAAGTTTCATAGGATGCATGAATAAAATAATGCTGCTTTGCTCTGTCACTTCCTGGTCAGACTGTCTGTAATTAGCATATGAGCTCAGTGTATTCAGACTTCTGATAATTAGATAAATCTCATGCTGTCAGGACCAGGGAAGCTTCTGACTTAATGTAAACGGCAGTAATTACTGTCTTTTGTCTGAAAGGTCAGATAACAAACAAGCTGTCACTGTCCGTCCGGAGTTCTGTGCTGCCACGACCTGTGTGATGATGTCACTCCCTGCTATCAGATAGAAAAAAAAGCAGGGGAGAAGAAGTACACAGATCGGTAGAAAGCCCTCAGAAGGTGATAAAATCACTTGTAGTTCCTCAACAAAAAAAAATGAACAAAGCAATATATTTGGAAAACGTCTTTATTTAGTGTTCCCGAAATGTTGAAAGCTAATCTTTGTAGCGAGACAACCCCTTTAAGGAACCTTAAGGTGAATATATTCGCTATTGGACTAAATTTGCATTGTTTCCCAATTGCATACATTTTATGTGCTGGACTCAAAAACCATGTAGACTCCACTTTTGTGCCCAGCACATAAAAGTGTGTACAATTGGGAAATACAGAAACTGTAGTGCAAAAGAGACTACTTTTGCACTACATATTCATATATCCCTGCCACCTTATATATTGCAATACCTTTTTTAGAAACAAGAGAAAACATAGGGCACCTCTCTGGTGTAGTATATCCAGCAATCAGTAATACAACAAAAAATGCGTGACAGATCCACACTAACCTGAAGTGGTTGTCAGATAGTCACAATACTATACAGTTCGCATATCTGTGCATAGTTTTGAGTATAGTGTTAATTTTGTGGTGTTCCTTTAGGTTTTCAAGTTATCTGGGGGTTATTGTTTGATGCACTGATCTTTATTAGTACAGTGTATTTATAGGATGAGCCACTGAGAGGCGGGGCCGACCTTTTTGGGATGATTTCCCCTCCTATTCTGTCAGGGTATAATAGTGGCAAGTGTTGGGGAATTGATTTATTCTTTGGCTTATCGTCATTATATACCTTTATGTGTTCCCCCTATATACCTTTAGGATACCTATCATGCATTATGTATTTTGTGTTAGGATTGGTTTATTTTAATGAGTATTTAATAAAGGTTATATTTTAGAGCGGATTAATAAAGTTTAGTCTGTGAATTTACAAACCACCAACAACAACCTTATGGAAAGTTAGAATAAATCTTTATTACACCAAAAAATACAAAACAATAAAACAATGAAAAAAGAAACAAAGAATAAAAAATATACACAACCACCAAACAGAAAAAAAGGCTACCACCCTCCAACACCTATGAGAACATAGACTGAAAACAAACATCTAGGCTAAGAGGTACAAACATATTGTAAATGCTGATGCAATGTAAAACATATTTTGCCAACCAGCCACCCAAGTATGGAGAGGAGCTGAACCCCGACGCGCGTTTCGCTCAAACGCTTCCTCAAGTGAGTATTTAACCCCTTAACGACCCTGTGTATATGAGTACGTCCCAGGGCCGCTAAGAGGCTTTGCAGGGGGATCGCGTCGCGACCTCCCCACACAGCCGCCGGGTGTTAGCGGCTAATCGCCACTAACACCCGGCCGTTACAGCGCGAACGGGCAGCGTCGCCTACCCGTGCTGTTTAACCCATCAGACACCGTGGCAAAGATGGCCACAGCGTCTGAATGAATGACGATCGGTGTGTCGCACCAATGTTGAGGATGATCGGCACCGTCGCAGCATAGCTGCAACGATCCGACCACCGGACATGGAAGTGGGGAGCCTTGGGAAGACTCCTGTCACTTCCATGTCCTGGTTTGCCCCACTTCCGTCCGCAGACAGGAAGTGGGGAAACCGCCATCTTGGTACAGTCTAATGTATTGCCTATGCAATGCATTAGACTGTATTGACAATTGCGCCACCTAGTGGTCAAGTACCATAGGTGGCCTCAATGTTAAAGTAAAAAAAAAATAATAATAAAGTTTTACAGTACAAAAAAGTATTAAAAGTTCAAATCACCCCCCTTTCCCCATTTTACAAAAAAACATTAAAATAATAAAAAAGTTACACATATTTGGTATCGCCGCGTCTGAAAAAGTCCGATCTATAAAAATATAACATCATTTATCCCGTACGCTGAACACCGTAGAAGAAAAAAAATTCCAAATGCCAAAATTGCGTTTTTTGATCATTTTATGTCACTAAAAAAATGGAATAAAAGTGATTAAAAAATGCCCCCTCACTGACGTCCGTAGGTGTTAGTACAAAAAAGTTATTGGTCGCACAAACTGGCGCCGCGGCGCAAATTTAAAAATTAGAAAAAGTTTGGAATTTTTTTACAGTACCAAAACATGACGGAAACCCTACATGTTTGGTATTGCCGATTGCATATCAACCTGTAGAAAACAGAAAACACATTGTATTGACCGAAGATTGAACGCCTTAAAAGCAAAACCCCGCACACATGGCGGAAATACTTTTTTTTTCACAATTTGTCCCACTTGGAATTTTTGGGGGTTTCACAGTATATTCTATAGTATAGTGAATAACACTATTAGAAAGTACATCTTGTCCCGCAAAATAAAAGCCCTCATGTGTCTATGTAGGTGGCAAAATAAAAAAGTTATGGCTCTGGGAAGGCGAGGAGGGAAAAACGAACGTGTCAACAAAAAAAAACCGCCGGGTCCTTAAGGGATTAATAAAGGTTATACTTTAGAGCAGGTTAATAAAGTTTAGTCTGTGAATTTACAATACTATACAGGGCTAATTTAATGAATGTCCTGCTACCACTCCAGTAACTCCAAAAGCACCATCAAATAGGAAGTGGGTAGCGATTACAAGTACCAAATACCACAAGGTGCTCCACAGGCAAACTTTGAACGGAGATCAGAGGCGCTAAACACATCAAATCTTCAGAGCCTGGTTAGTTCAACTCCAAGACACAAGGCAATCGTATATGTGACTATATGCAGGTTCTGTTGTCCCTCCACCATAATCGTGGAAATGGAGGAAAGACCGGTAATGATGGTGAAATACGACTGAAAAACGATGAAAAATATAATACTTAGATGAAATGTTATCTAAAAAATTTTTTGTAACTTATATTTTTCATCTGTATTTTTCCAAAAAAGTAAAAAGAAAATGTATCATTCATTGATGTTGGGAAAAAG
Source organism: Phyllomedusa bahiana (assembly GCA_025379985.1). Classification (NCBI taxonomy): domain Eukaryota; kingdom Metazoa; phylum Chordata; class Amphibia; order Anura; family Hylidae; genus Phyllomedusa; species Phyllomedusa bahiana. The sequence continues at coordinate 8,715 of JAODAL010004534.1, read as the reverse complement.
ACCAGTGGTTGGTTACATGACTTGTCCAATAGTTATGGCAACATTTGGTTTGGGCTGAATTGACCTGAACGAATCATAAGCACAACACAACGCAAAAGTAATATGAATTTACTGAGTGCTGAGTTTATCTCCATTGTGTATAGAATTCTGGATTATTTGCTATTTATATACTTATTGAGTGCTCAGTGTAACCTTTTCTATAAATGGTATATAACTTCCAAACTCCCTATATTGTATGAACTATTGTTGGGTAATATACATTGAATTGATTGAACAGCTGTCAGAGTGTTGTCCATTTAGAAAATAAGTTATTTCATTCTTGTACAAAATAGATTCTGTCTGTTTTGATCTGGTAGATGAAATTGACAATAGCCAGAATGCAGAAGGTTACATGATTATTCAAAGGTAGAAGAGACAGTGTACAGAAACACGTCAGTATCTGCTGGTTGGAAGTGCCTTTGTTGTGGTCAGGATCTCACCTTGTAGGATATGCAAAAGCTAGAAATTAGAATTTCTTATTATTATTCGGTGTTAAGGAGGTTGTTCAGCAGAGAAAAAATAATTTTTAATGAGCACAAGGTGGAGAATACAAGAATTTTATTCACCCACCTGTGGAAGTTCCTTTTCACTTCCGTGTTCTCATCAGACACAAGAGAGGCTTGCATATCATTTGGTTACAATGGAGTGCAAGCCTCTCCTGTGTGTTGAGACGAGAACTCAGAAGTGAAGAGGAGCGGGGCCCAGGGAGTTCTGTAGCAAATGGGGACGGGTGGAGGGGAGAAACAAGTGGGTATAACGATTTAATTTTTCTTCACTTAACAACTTCTTGAATTTCTACCTTAAAGGGGTTTTGCCACGATGTAATGTTGATGTGGGATCCTCCGAAATGGGTATTTAATCACTTTTCTATATATATGTGATTACAAAAAGTGAAGCCTGTGAGAGCTACAGCATTGCTCAGTCCCCCTTAGTTTCCTGAAAGTTTACATTAGACATGACCAGGACACTGACAGGAGCTTGCGTGTTTGCACTTCTTATCTAATGGCAGGGAACATGAAGGAGCTTGCAAGGGGCTGGGGAGAAAGTGCAGTGCATGAGGCTGTGTCTTTTGTATAAATAATCCACTGGTTGAAATGTAATTATTTGAGTAAACATTGCAGACACTCCCTTCTTCCTCACTCTCTGCTCACCCTCCTCCCTCTCGTCCCTGCAGCCCTGTTCATGACTCAGCATTCTTTGTTTATATTCTCTCCTGAGCAGATAAGAGGTAAGGAACTCGCTTCATGGCAAAACCCCTTTAAAGAGCAGCTGTGCATGTTAATATTGGGGCAACTTAACAGTACTGTACGTACAGACTTTATGAGCATTGAAATGATTGGTAACATTTTAAGGGCCTTGTACACAGCTACAATACAGTGGGACACATTTACTATTAATGACTAAAATTGGACAGTGTAACCTTAGACAGGTCATCTAAGGGTGTGCCAACCTTGTCTCAGTGGCTCATACTATTTATATTACAGTTTGTCTTACTTGTTAGTCAACTATCAGTCGGCTTACTTTGCAATAGAGTTCTAATGCAGAATTTTGGTGCAATTTTGGCACACGCTGTTGCATCTTAGACCACACCCCTTCCCACAAAAGCCATGCCCACTTTCAATTAAGCCATGCCCTCTTGCAAAAGTTTCTGAAGCATATAATAAATGTATCTAAAATTACATGTACCAGAATATGCCCCATTTCTGGTCAAACACTAGCAAATTTGTCCCAGTCTGTGTATGTTCATATATAAATATGCATGTGTTTAAGTACAGATTTTAGATGTGTGTTGCTGTATAATGTATATTAGTGTATATGCATGTATTATATATAGGAAGGTATTTGTGTGAATGCATAGATGTGTGTGCAGATGCAATGGGGCTGTAGGTAATGGAGAGCTCAGATTTGGCACACGTCATATATCAGTGGTCATTGTCCTGCAGTGAAGTTCTACAGAGGATCTCAACATTCTGCTCTTCATTTATATAATGAGTGTATGAGGATGGATAACAGCTGGATCCTTCTGACTTGAGATAAGGAGGCCTTCATTTTTATTTTGTTATGGAATCTACTCATAGATTTATCAGTTTTTTATCATTTGAATAATGAATCAACTTTTGAATATTTAATACAATTTTACTAATGAAATATGTTGTGTACAGATGTTCTTGGATGCACAAAATAAACATTTTACACAAACATGTGGTTGTGATTCAACACTTTTGATAAAAGGCTCCAGCTGTTTAATGCTAAACAAGAATATAATCTGTCATTCCTAAATCATGAATTATGTATAGTGTGTTGCAGAAGTATTTGTACCCCTTGAACTGTTCCTCATTTTTAAACATTACAGCCACAAACATCAATGTAATTTATTGATATTTTATGTGATAGAGCAACACAAAGTAGCAAATATTTGTAAAGTATAAGAAAAATGTTACGTGCTTTTCCAAATTTTTGCTAATTAAAAAACTGAAGAGTGTGATGTGCATAAGTATTCAAACCTCCCTCCCCCTCCAGGTCAATACTTTGTAGGACCACCTTTGGCTGTTGGGGAATGTCTTTGCCAGCTTTGTACATCTATAGGCTGGAATTTTTGCTCATTCTTCTTTGCAAAATAACTCCAGTCAGATTGGTTGGTGAACATTTATGATCAGTAATTTTCAAATCACGCCACAGATTCTCAATGAGGTTTTGGATTGGACATTGTCTCAGCCACGTTCACACATGGATATGCTCTTATGTAAACGATTTCATTGTAGCGTTTGCTGTAAATTTAGGATCATTGCCCGGCTGGAAAGTGAACTTTCTCCCTAGTCATAAGTCTTTTGCAGCCTCTAACAGGTTTTCCCCCAGGACTGCCCTATATTTAGCTTCATCCATCTTCCCGTCAACTCTGAGCAACTTCCCAGTCCCTGCTGAAGCAAAGACTCCCCATAGCATGATGCTGTCACCACGATTGCTTCACGGTGGGTCATGCTGGCTGTCCTCCACAAATAGCATTTGGTAGTTTAGCCAAAAAGTTCAACTTTGGTCTCATCTGACCAGAGCACCTCTTTCCACAAGCTTGCGGTGTCCTCTACAAAGCTTTTTGCAAACTGCAAATGGGGCTTCTTTGGCTTGCTTTTAAAAAAGGCTTTCTTCTTGCCACTTTTCTATAAAAGCCAGATTTGTGGAGTACATGACTAATAGTTGTCCTGTGGAGAGATTCTCCCACCTGAGCTGTGGAACTCTGCAGCTCCTCCAGAATGATGCTAGGTCTCTTGTTTGTATCTCTAATTAGTGCTCTTTTTGTCTTTAGGTGGATGCCATGGATTGGTACGTTAGCAGTTGTACCATATCCTTACATTTATGGATGATGGATTAAACAGTTCTCTGTGAGATGTTCAGAAGTTGGGCTATTTTTTTTTTTTAAACCTAGCCCTGCAATACACTTTGCCCCAACTTTATCGCTGAGCCAGCTGGTGTGTGCCTTGGTTTTCAGGATGCTGTTTGTTCCCTAATGTTCTCTAACAAACCTCTGAGATCTTCACAAAACAACTGTAGCTATACTGAGAATAAATTACTCAGAGATATACTCTAGTTACTAAGTAGTTGACTTCTAAAGTCAAATGGTCATGCTTGATTTTATTTACAGGCATTAAAGTAGAGATGGCTGACTACATATGCGTGCCAC